>JAOXNR010010833.1:0-31413 GCA_028571225.1 Parsonsia alboflavescens
ATTGAGTATGTCCTAATTTGTGCTGTGGAATGTTGAATGATCAAGATAGGATTTGTCAATCTTATATAACAAGAGAGGGATGTCTAACATTCTTGGTTGAGTGAGATTATGAAATGCATGGTCATGCTCAAATAAATAGATATGAGATATTCATTTTATTCGATTTAGTTAGACATCGTCAATGTCAAATGCCAATTTTACAAGGACCTATTGGATACCTTCAGAACATATCGCTTAATGGGTAATATCTCGTTTGGGAGCTAAACATAATTAGCTAAAATTGTTTAGGTTAATTCACGAATAGGAATAAATCTAAAACATAATTAAATGTTAATTATGTGTTAAATTGTAATTTTCCAAGTTCGTTGAATCTGGACAATTTTGATTTCACAAGATTTCTATTAACCAGCTCAGTTTGGATTTTGAATCCTATCGGTAGTTACGTTAGAATTATCTTGAAGATTTTTTTTTTCCGAAAGCTTTAAGAGTTATTCTATTTTTTTGAACGTAGAAAAATTGAGAGTTCACAGAAACCGAAAAAACGAGAAAACTGTATTCTCGATTGAATCGTGTTTATTCCCATTGTTTGTTCGTGAAACGTATGTTGGAAGCCGATGCTCGTGTGACAAAGTAGAGGCAAAGGTTGGAGATTTTTGCTGGTGACTGCAGACAAGAAATTCCGACTTTTGTCTTCTGTTTGAGAATAGAAAAAAAAGGTAATGTCAGTACCCTTTCTAGACTCGTTACGATCGATTCCTGGAGGAGGTCTGTTTATGACCTTCCCTTCAATCTCCTATTTGGACGTAGTGAGGTGCCCATCTTCACACAAGGCGAGCTTCTTTTGGATCCTGTTGGAGGTCCCCATATTTGAGGAACTTGTAGATTGGATATCTCTAGTCTGCTTGATCTTCTATAACCAAATTCTACCAGCAGCTTTGCATTTGTTCCGGCTATCTTTCGATAGACTTTGGATAGTGCATCTACCTCTGTATTTTGCTTTTTGGGTATTTGATCAATGAGGAAGTGCTCAAGCTTGGATTTGATATCTCTTACTCTTTTGAGATACTTGATCATGGTGTCCTCTCTAGCTTTGTAATCTCCAGCGACCTGGCTGACTATGACTTGTGAATCTGTTTTAACGAGCAATTTATGCATTTCGAGAGCTTGTATGAGTTTTAGGCCTGCTTTTATAGCTTCATATTCAGATTCATTGTTCGAGGTTAGGAAGTGATGCTTCACAGAGTAAGGGATTCTCACTCCCTCAGGGCTGATCAGTACTATTCTTGCACCTAAATTTTCTTTTTCCATTAAACCGTTTGTATACATTATCCAGACTTTACTTTCACAGGTGCTTGTGAGCTCTAGTGGAGCCCTTGGGCATTAATCTACGAAGTCTGCGAGAGCTAGAGCTTTAATAGATTCCTTGGCTCAAATTGAATTTGATATCCCGAGAGCTCGAGGGGCCACTTCGTCATTCTACTCGACAGCTCGGGCTTGCCTAGAGCTTGTTTTAGTGGTAGATTTGTTAAGACTCGTATCGGATAAGCTTCAAAATATGGCTTTAATTTCCTCGAGGTGATAATAATGAGGTACAAGAACTTTTTGAGGTCTGAATATCTAGTCTCTGGACCTCTAAGCAATCGACCTACGTAATAACTAGGGAACTGTTGTCCTGACCTTTTTACTAGCAGCACCGAGCTAACTACTTTCTCTGTTGTAGTGAGATGCATCGAGATTTCCTGCCTTGACCTTAGAGAGACAAGTTGAGGAGGCTACCCCAAGAAGTCTTTTAGCTTGATGAACGTTGCTAGACAGTTCTCGGTCCACTGGAAGTCCTTCGGCTTCTTTATGACATCGTAGAATTTTTCTCCTTTGTCTACCATTTTGTTGATGAAGTGCCTTAGTGTTGCCATATTTCCTACTAGGCTCGGGACCTCCTTGATAATCCTGGGAGGTTCCATGTCCAGTAGTGCTTTTACCTTGTCTGGATTTGCGTCAATGCCTTTATGAGAGATTTTGAAGCTTAGAAATTTACTTGCTGAGACTCCGAAGGTGCATTTTTCTATGTTGAGCTTCCTGTGGGCAGCCTTCAAGGTCTGAAAAGTTTCCTTGATGCTGTCGATGAAATCTTTAGAGGTCCTAGACTTGATCACTATGTCATGCACATAGACCTCTATGTTCCTCCCAAACTAGTTTTTGAACACCTTATGCATAGCTCGTTGGAATTCTGCACCTGCGTTCTTTAGTTGGAACAGCATCTTAGTGTAGTAGTAGGTCCCGACCTCTATGATGAACGTGGTCTTTTCCATGTCTTCCACTACCATTGGGATTGGTGGTACCCTTTGTATGCGTCCAAGAAACACAGCCACAGATATCCAGCCGTCGAGTCCACCATCTGATCTATGCTTGGAAGTGGATAAGAGTTTTTTTGGCAAAATTTGTTGAGTGTGGTAAAGTCTACACACATCCTTCATGTCCCTTCATTCTTTGGGACTACGACTGGATTTGCTAGCCATTCAGGGTATACCACTTCTTTTAGAATCCCTACGTCGAGAAGAGTTTGGACTTCTCGAGCTATGACCTCATTGTGCTGAGGGGTGAAAGTCCTCTTCTTTTGTTTCACTGGCTTGACTCTCGGCTTGAGCTTGACCTTGTGTTCAACAATTTTTCTGTCCACTCCATCGAGGTTGATAGGCTGTCAGGCAAAGACCTTCAGATACTCTTAAAGGGAATTAAGAAGTTTCCCTTTGATTTTGGGAGGTAATAACTATCCAATTTTGATCAATTTCTCAGGGAATTCTTTGTTGAGGAACACTTTCTCTCCTCTACCAATTGCCTGGATCCAGAGATTGTCATGCTCTCTCAAAAGGTCAATGCATTCCTCCTTCTCGAGCTCAGGCGAGCTCTCCTCATTACCTTTAGTGAGGTAACATTTTGCAGCAAGTTGTCTGTGCCCCTCCAAGACTATCCAAGTGTCTCTGACTTGGATTTTCATGTTGTAGTTGAGCAGAGAAATTTCTGCTCTCAGATCCATGACCCCACTTCTACCTAATATGGCATTGTAGGTTCCAGGGGCGCCGACCACCATCCAGTCCATGACCTTAGTGACCTCTTGCCCATTCACACGGACTGTCGTTAGGACTTGGAGAATCCCATCAACATTAGTCGTGCTATTGTTAAAGCTGGTCAAAGCAATGTTTGTCCTTATCAATAAGCTCCTGTCTATCTCCAATTTGGAGGGACACTCTGAGGGGTTCTAAGTCTTCCCCTAGAGCTAGCTTTGACCTTCTCTCAATAGCATTTATTTCTCGCACATGAGGTCTCTGATTTTGAGGGGCTATTGTGGCGGATAAGTTGGACCTGCATTCCTAGCTAGGAACTTTTGCAAGTGACCCTCTTTCTCCAACCTCTCAATCTCCTACTTGAGATTGTCCTTGTGGTAGTGAAAGAACATGGCTGGGTCTCTTTTGGCCACAGGATTCTTGAGAGGCTTGGGAGGCTTTAGGACTCCTCTTTTCTCCATGACTACTAGGATTTCTGCTCATGAGGTTTTGAAAGGGGTGGTCACGAGGTTGGGGATGATCTTCCTCCTCTTGTTTGAGGTCCTTCCTTTTGATTGAGGGTCTTTCCTATCAGTCTTTGATTTTTGCATGCTCCTTGGATGCCCCTTGTTGTCTTTTTCAGTTTCTAAGACAAAGCCACGGATCTTCTTCTGGACCGCTGTCTCCTCAGCCTTTATCAATTTTTCAAGAAGCTTCTGTAGCTCCTTGATCGTTTTAACTGGCTTCTCGACCAGCCTGAGGGCTACATACCCCCCTGCAAACCTTGTTTGAAGGCAGTGATGTAAGTGGCATCAATTTTCTGCTCGATTTGCCTCGTTGTTGAAATGACTATAGAGCTTCGGGTGCTTTCTCCGACCTTCTGTTTAATGGTAAAGAGGTCATTGATATCCTTCTCGCACCTCGTGCTACTCTGATAGTTTTTCATTAACGACTTGTTAAGTTGTGTCCAGTTTAAGATGTTGGCTTCAGGGATGACCTTGAACCAGGACTGGGCCTTTTTAGTCAGCGTCAATTGGAAGGCTCTGCACTTGACGTGGTCTGGGTACTCGAACATCTTCTTGTAGGAGACAAATTTATCAATGTGCTGTTGAGGCTCCTCTGTAACATCATATTTCACCTCCAGGTGTGGGGCTTTGAATCCTAACAGCATCCGTGTTGTGCGGATGCTATGGACAAATGACGAAGGCTCGGTAAGATCCATATCTATATGTTGCTCTTGATTGGCTGGGGGAGTTGCTCTCCTCAATGGATTGGGGGCTACCCCTCGAGTGTTATCACCTTTCGTTTCGATCCGGCATCATTAAAGTGGCATCCTTACTCCAAGAGGAGTATGTAGCAAGCTCCCCTGTTCTTCAAGATCCTATCTCTGACACCGCAGCATGGCTACTCGATTGAGCTTGTCCCTGAGGTTATAACCTCTCCCATTGTTCAGGGTTTCCCTGAGGTTGGTCACAGGTTGTGTTCTTGTCTGCTGGGACCTTCCTCTCGACTTGTTTCCCGACTTGCTTCACAAGGTAGGAGGTCATTCTTGCTTTTGAGGGTGGAAGCTGGCTAGGCTGTGCCCATTCTGCCTGGCCTTAGGGTGGTTGTGAATCTCTTCGGGAAGGCTCTGAAGTGAGCCCAGTGGACATATAGTCTAGCCCGCCGGATACCCTCTCTAGGGCTGCCACCATATGTTCCCAGAATTCCCTTGGAATAGTCATTTATGTTCTCCCAGATCTTTGTGGCCTGGGATTGTTGGTCATAGATTGGGATGCCTCTGTTCTAGCCTCTCTTGTACAGGTGGTAGGCTAGCTAGGACCCTTCGAGATGGGCTTGACTGTGTTAGCCACCGTTGATCCTATTGAGTAACAGGCCCTAGATTATTGTTGTTGGCAGTCTGCGCCGGTGGTGGCATTTCTGGCACTCTTTCACCAATGCACAGTTGCATTCCGCAGGGCAATCCACTTCGGCGTGGTAGTTGAACACGTGTAGGCTATGATTGAGTAATCATGCTTTTTTATTTGTTTTGTGTAGGGGAAAAGGTTAAGCTTTTTGTTTCCGTTCCCATAGACGATGCCAAATGTGATGGGGCTCAAAAGTGAGCATTAGGTTACCCCAAAATCGTGATGGCGTCATTAGACTGCAACTTGAGAAGAAAGTACAGATTAGTCACCAGTGGTAGGCCGTGCCCAAAGGAAGAGCTCCGATGCCTAAGTCAGTATTCTGTAAGTAATTAGTTCTCAGAGAGACTGTTCTCTTGTGTGTTGTATTGTTGTCTTCAATGTTCTGTTCGTAGACTATGTATAATTCGATTATATGAGAGAGATTAGTTACCTCCCCATTTTGGGCTTAACTATTATGTAACTGTAGGCCATTAGATAGCTGTGAGATCGTGGAATCACGCCAATTGCTCCTGGAATCTTGGAGTTTCTCTGGGTTAAGATATCTTGCCATTCACATCTCTGTCAAGAGCTACGAGCTGCTAACCGACCTCTGGACCAACTTCGCAAGTTGCCCATGGACATCGAGAGTCTCGGCTATCTCTTCTGGGAGGTCGGGCCAAGTGGTAGTTGGCTCATGGGAGTTGTTAGTTGTCGTGCACATCTATTCACAACATGGAAGATCAATGAGACGAATTAGGAGTTTACCAGGTCATGAGTCGAGGTCTGGTGGTACCTCTCTTGAGCTCATTTAGGAGGTTAGTGACCTTGGAGGTGGTAGCAGGTTGCTGCCCACCTATCCTCGTTGACTCTGTGAGTCCGACTTTCAAGTATTGAGGGTTGGGGTCTTGGGCCCATTTGGGTTGACTCCTGCCCGTTTGCGTTGACTTGTTTGGGTCGTGCTTGTTTCTCCCATCAATTATACTTATTTTATAATAAGAATACGAATGCTTTTGAGTGAAATATTATTATATAGCTTAAAATGAATAATTATGCACATCATTTAAGTTGGATGAGTTGGTAAAAGTTTCACCTAACATTTCAATAAAAAAGAAAAAACCTAAGTTGTTATTAAAAACTCTCTCTCTCTCTCCCTTTTTTTTTTACATGTAAATATATTATATTTAATTTAATTATAGATTTCAAAAGTTTTTTGTTAACACTATTCCCTTCAAAAAGAAACATGAACTTGCAGTTTATCTAAACCCAAAATTTTAAAACTATTATCGATTTGAAGAAAAGTATGTCATAATTTCACCCTTTGAATCAAACCCTTAATAGATTTGTAAATTACAATACTAAATAAATTTGTAAATTATTATCAATTTAAATTATTAACAATTGTTTTTTCTCCAAAGGATTATCTATTTATAGACTCTAGAGTCCCCCCCCCCCCCCACTAAATGTGTTCCCCTAGAAATTGAAATTCAATAACAATTTTTAATAATAATAATAATATGCAATGAAAAAAAAATCCCAGAACATGTGTTTCAAAATGTATAAACAGTACATCTATAAAGCTAAGATACTATGTGTGCTACATGGTCCGGCTCGACCTCTAATCTCTCTGTGAAGCAACTTTCTACTTTGAGGCACAGGTCTGAATGTAGGTGGAATTGTAAGACCAAAATCAAGATTATCATGCATGTGGGACTGGTCATGTTGTGTGCCAAAGGCGCCATAGGATGGAGCAATTGAGATGACTGAACACCTTTGGAAGACCTCGCATACCACTGAGTGAAAGATGACGATGGGTCCCTGAATCGTGTCTGAGATAATGTAGAAAGCACAGTATACCACTGAGAAGCAAACTATGGATCCACGAATGGTGGTTGGTATGATGTCGATGGCCTATGAATAGGGATATGAATAACGATGTCCGTGAATGATGAAGTGGCATGATCCCCAAATATTCTCATTGCATCATACCGTGCACTGGAATGCATTAGATGTAATGGAGGTCCTATGGCAAATAAGGATAACTGTTTCAAAGTGGATTGCCCATAATAATCTCATGTGGATGACTTGGAATGCTTAGGAGAATGCATCATAACTAGTACTCCTTGATCTAGTGAATCCAATAGCTCCTCCACTATAATCAATGAAAGCAATATGTCTGGAATCATGTCTAGTCGGCATCTAAAGTGCACGTAACGTATCAAGCTTGTTAGATGGAGGAGACTCCTCCTTAATAGATGCTATAGGTGGTAGGGCTATTTTCTCTGGTTCCTCATCCTGTGCCACCAGAGCATGGCCCCTGCCCCCTCGCCTGCATCGACGAGGTCTATCAACTGGTGGGGGCTGCGACGGCTGCACATAGTACAGTTATTTGCTAGAATGACACCCCGTGAGATCTCTCCCGAGGTACTGGAGGATCTACCTTGCCCTTTTGGAAAACTCTTTTTTCAAATGCTCCCCTTTTAGGGGAAGAAGTGGTCTCCTCACTTTCGACTGTCTCTACTATTTCAACCATGCCACTAACCTATGTTGATGAAAAAATAAATTAGCAAATAAAAATACGAAGTGTCTTTGATGTGAGATAACAAACATAAACATACGAAGTGTCTTTGATGTGAGATAACAAACATAAACATACCACATACTCTAAGTTAGTTGCAACTCCCTAATATCCATCCGATTGTCGAGTTGTTGAATTATGTAATAAGTTAATAGTAACCCGATCATACCATCTAAAGTATGCATCAAGAGCTCAATGCCTCCTAGTTGGAGGTGCATCAACCACCTGGTTTTCTTTGTTCCTCCACTACTCAACATACTTTGAATGGATCAGACTATAGTCCCGTCTTGGGTCACCTCGTCTCTGATCTAAGTGACGATCATGGTCTTTGGATGCCCAATACGGTATATGCTGCTCTAAACCAAATTGACGCATAACCCTATTTGGGCGATGCATCTCCGCTACAATGTAATAAATCAATGGGCACCTAGATCTCCAAATCCTCTGTCCTACAATGAAAATGGGAGGCAACTCGGCGAACACATCTGCAATATAAGGAGTCCAGTCAAATTGTAAAATGAAAGGAAAAAAAAATTGTTAGCATAGATAAATTTGTAAGGTAAAATATGTATTGGCCCATCAAACAAGTTTAGTTACCTAGCTAAGCCTGAGACCATCTAACTGATCTTGATAAGTCCTAAAGATGTGAGTCGGTGTTCTTGACTGGCCGAGTCACTGGCACCACCTAGCAACATGTGATGCACCAACCCCAGATCCCGACGAAGGTATGAAACAAACTTGTCTGAGAATAGATAAGCACTCCAAAATCCATATCTGGAATAACATGACCTGGCATGATAGATTCTTTTTGTCTATCTTTCAAGCATGACACAAACACCTGTAGAGATGTGCGAAGACTGCAAACCCCCAACTATATCAAGCACACCTATCAAAGTAATGGAGGGGTTTAGAAAAGTAAGATGGAATTTGTTGCCATACTTGTAGTCAAACAAATCTCCACCCAACAACAAAAGCAGAAGTAGCCAAATGTACTACGAGCTACTAAAATAGCCGCAGCATTCGGTGCAAGACCAAGGTTAATCTGCTCTCAAACTATCGTCGCGAGACTAGTGTTACCGTCAAAAGACCCTGCAGGAGAGCTGAATCCAAGTGAGCCCAAGCAATACTCCTACCATCTAGCTATAGACCGTTGGGTCTCAATCCCAGTGAGTGCATCTTCATCAACTTGTAGGCCCCACAAAACCTTGATATCCTGTAGCGTGATAGTTACCTCTCTTACAGGTAGATGGAATGTGTGGGTGGGTCTCCTGTCTCTATCTTTCCACAAATGCAGTTAACAACCCAACATCCACAGGACGTCTGCCCATGTGCAAGACTTCACCAAATCCTGCTCTGTCTATCAACTCAACCACTTGTGGGTCCAAATGGTATGCCTTGGACAGTCTTAAAAAAGCTACCATCTGCCCTCCGCACCCTAAGCTAATCATCTTGTCTCCTACTAGCATGAAAAATAACAGTAGAGCGATGCTCCCCTTGAAGGTACAATACACTCTCGATCCATGTCTCAAACCTGGTTTGCCATTGATCTTCAAAAAATTCATTTCAATAAGAAGTTAGTTTTTATCTATTTGGGATTATTTTGATACTCATATTCCAGGCTAGCATATGGTATGAAAAATACAAGTGGGATAAAAAAAATTACATAATTGAATGGAAATATCCACAAATAAAACTTCAAAAGTAAAAAATTAAAAATATCTATTTTAGTTCTGAAACTCTAATTTAGATAACTAAATATTTTCAAACCTCGACTAAACCTAAATATTTCAAAGGCATTATATACCATAATTGATCCAAAATTAATTCATTTTCAAAACCCTATAATGAAAATGCAAGCTTTAATAACTTCTTAAGAACAAGAACCTATGTGAACTTAATTTCACTTTACCTAATTATGCCCATTATAAAATTTAATCCATTTAACCACCTAATTATGTCCATTAGAAAATTAAATGTATTTAACCATTAAAATTTATCCGTAAATAAAACTTCAAATGTAAAAATTAGAAAGTAAAATTTTTTTATAAAATTATTACGTTGGTTAGAAACATTGGATTTAGATAACTCAAGATTTTCAAACCCTAGCATCAAGTGACTAAACCAAAATATTTCAAAGGCATTAAGATAGTATAATTTATCCAATTCAAAATAATTAATTTATTTCTAAAAACTATAATGAAATTTAATTTACCTAAAAAATTATTTTCTTGGTTCGAAACCCGAATTTTAGCTAATTAAACATTTTCAAACCCTAAATCCAAAGAACTAAACCAAAAAATTCCAACAAAATTTCAATACTATAAATTATCCAATTAACAATAATAAGTTTATTTTCAAAACCCTAATTTATTTAAACACTACTTTGTTTTTAACGAAAAAAAGAGCTTTAATAATTTACCTAATTATGTCCAAAAAATTAAAATCTATGTAACAAATAATTTATATATTTTTTAAAAACCAATAAAAAAACATTACGGAATGTCTAATATATATATATATATGTATATTTATTTATTTATTTATATATACATTATGAAAAACAATAAAACCATAAACACAACACTAACAACTAATTTTTTTTAGCAGCTTTACCTAATTATGTCTCTAACATTAAAATCTAATTAACGATTAATTTCATTATATACTTTAAAAAAATAGTAATAGTATAAAAACAACACTACTAATATTGTAACATATATATATATATATCTATATATATTGCAAACATAAACACAATACTAATTACATAAAAAAAAAGGTACACATACTATATTGGCAGAACTGGAAAAAAACTGGAAAAAAAAAAACAGAACAGGAACTGGAAAAAAAAAAACTGGAACTGGAACTGTAACTTAAAGTTGCGGGAGATGATTTTCGACGGACAAGAACTGGAAAAAAAAAAAAGAGCAGTCGAAAGAAAGATTTAATACATATTTTATCCTATTAGTAACTCTTTAGAAAATTCTTTAAGAATATCCCTTCATTATACAAACAAAACCCTCACATATTATTCAATTTTTTCCTGCTATAATTAGTTGTAAAATGTTTCTGCATATTCCCAAGATATAAGCACATGTAGAAAACACATCAAGAAATGAAAATTATGAATAAAGTCAAATATCATAATTTTCAATACCCAATGACTGTAGGCTAGTATATTTACCAAAGCCTATACAGAAACACTAAAAAAATAAAAACATTTTAACCTCTATACACACACATAAATATAAATATATATATATATATATATATATATGTTTATATAGTAATTCTATAGAGTGCACTAGTGCAGTATATATGAAATGCACAATTAAGTTTTTAATGGTCAAAATTAACTGTGAATATGTGATTTTATTTTAAAAAAAATAAAATCTTCAATAAAAAAATTATTTTTTGTTAATATATTTTATATATTATATCTTAAAAGGATAAACAAAACTGTGGGAATACTCAATTAAATTAATTATTTTTTTAAATAAAAAAAATTAATCGTTAACTTTTACTGTTAAAGACTTAACAATCGCTTTATATAGAATGTACTCTATAGGATTTTCTTATATAGACTTAACAGTTAAAGTTAAAGGTTAACTATTTTTTTTTATTTAATATGTATATTATATTTTGTCTAGTCAAGCAATGAATCTTATTTATTTTTTTGAAAGGAAATAAGATTTCCAAGTGTCATTACTCACATCACGAAAGATATTCTCAAGAAAACTGATAGAGTCTCTTTGACGCAAACGGACATGGCAGGTTGAAGATTATCCCAAAAACAGGGCGACAACAACAAATTTCAGAAACTTTCGAAAACTCAAACTTTGGGTAATCCGTCAAAGTTAGAGACTTTTCGTAGATCTAACTTTTGAACTCGTCAGAAATCAAAATAAAGAAAATAGAATTCTTCTCCTGTAAACAGCCTTAATTTAAAGTAGTTAAAGGATGAAGAAAGAAAAGGAACTAACATGATAAAATTTTATTGAAGAAAAAAAAATTCTATATAGCTGTATATCTGAAAAAAAGAACAAAGTCGTGGCTATATATAGCCTTATTGTCTAAAAACCTAATCCTAGCCAAATTTAGGAAAATAAATAATAAATCCTAATCCTATGCAAAATTCAGGAAATCCTAATTGTGAGCGAAATTCAGAAATAATAATAATAATAAAAAAATAAGTTTCTAAACAAAATTTTATTTAATGCAGGAAATAAAAATAATTATGTAATCTTGATCTTGATCTCCGCCTCTTCAACCTCGACCTCGAGCTCTACATCAGACTACCTCTCCTGAAAAGAGCTTGTCCTCAAGATCGCATGTCCCCATGGAAACAAGAAAGTTGTTTCACATTCAACATGATAAGTGCAACGCAACATCTCACAAGAAAAATTTTACTTCCCAACGATCATCATACTGCTTGAAGATAAAGGACTTAGGTGTACAAATGTATCACCATAGCCCCCAATTAGTGGTAGATCTATCTTACAACAAGAAAAATCTAAACAATTCAGATTTTGAAGCCTTGGAATTTGGTGCTCAACTTCAACAAGATTCTGAACTTTTAGAGCTTCCAAAGAAATATCAGGGGTAATGAATAAACCTCTTTCATGACTGCCAGTCCCATTTAAAACATCCCGAGGATCAAATTTCTTGGCTGTACCAAGATCTTATACAAAATTTCCAGATAGAAATTTGTTATTATCTATGGTGATAGTACCTACTGCTAAGAAACATTCTCATAAATCTTCACTGAACTTCATCACAGAGAAACTAGGCTGCGTAAGTCCATTTGATTCAAGAAAATCTCCCTCCAATCTCCTTGACACTGCTTCTAAACTAGGAGTACAAAAGTTTGATCCAATGGAAAGTTTATACATCATAGAAATTTTAATATCTCCATTGGAAGATGATGCAATTTTGGTGAAGAATATGAGGAATGGTTCTTATCTTTTGCTGAAACCAAACATCTACATTCCAGCAGTGTTTCCCAGGACTACAACCATCTGCATTTGCAAAACCTTCTTCAACAGATGGATAAGAAACAACAGGCAAAACCACAACAAGTGGAACCCCAATTTCGGAACAATCTTCAGGTGATTTCTCTGTCTCACTTGTTTCAGTAGTATTATATTTTTCAAGGTTATTCTTCTCCTGAAAAGGATTACGTTTGCGGTTAACATTCTCCTTTTCCCTGGAAAAAGGTTCCTCTTCGCCATCGGCACCTTCTCCATTGTGTCTGTCGGCTGGTTGTTGGACAGTGAATTGTAGCACCATCTCCGTTAGGGTTTACATTTGCCTATCCCTGCTTTTGTGCTCGAACTGTATCTCGCGCCATCGTTTTTCCTCATCCAGTTGCATGACTTCGATTAAGGCGACTAGGGTTTGTTCGAGACTCCCTCCAGACATCACGGATCTTTGCTTTGATACCTGTTGACGCAAACGGACATGGCAATTTGAAGATTCTCCCAAATATTGGGTGACAACAACAAATTTTAGAAACTTTCGGAAACTCAAACTTTGGATAATCCATCAAAGTTTGAGACTTTTCGAAGATCTAACTTCTGAACTCATCAGAAATCAAAACAATGAAAATAGAATTCTTCTCCTATAAAAAACTTCAATCTAAAGTAGTTAAAGGACGAAGAAAACGAACCAACACGATAAAATTTTATCAAAGAAAAAAAAATCAATTCCGTATATCTATATATCTGAAAAAAAAGAAGAAAGTTGTGACTATATATAGCCTTATTGTCTAAAAACCTAATCCTATGCGAAATTCAGGAAAATCATAATAATAAATCCTAATCCTATGCGAAATTCAAAAAAAAAAAAAATAAAACAAGTTTTTAAATAAAATTCTATCTAATTAAGGAAATAATTATTAAGTAATCTTGATCTTTATCTCCACATCTTCAACGTCGACCTCGACCTCGAGCTCTGCATCACTCTCGCACCTCTTCCAAAGCTTCATTCTTAGCTAGATCTTTCATTTTATTTTTTTTTTCACCACACACCATTTGCTCTAAATCATAATAGATATATCTATTTGGGTTATTTGACAAGATCCATGCTCCTTTGACCTCCTTCTCTTTTGATGTTGAAGTTTTTCAAGAAAAACATCTTTATTTACTCGGATTAGAATCCCTTTTTCCTTTCACAGTGGTTTTAAGTACCCCTTAAGATGTTGATACCCCCATGGGGTTGTGGTTGGCTGCCCTCCATGGATCATGGTGAAAAGTTGACTTCTCTTGCACCTCTGAATTTAGATAGGACATAATTATGTATTTGGTTTATTTTTTATATTTTAATTTCCTGCCTTATCTACTTTGTTAGATATGGTGTATTATCTGTAACCTTTGAACGATAAGATTTGTCTTGTCAATTCAATTGTGTAATTTTATTTCTTTTTAATGAATATCTAATTACCAAAAATAAAATAAAATTTATTATTCATCTCAAGTTTGAAAACGATCAACAATAATTTAGATAGGGGGCGAAACCACGATAACCCTGAACTTTCCGAAAATTCAAAAATTCAAGTTTTGCCCTCGAACTTTAAAATTCGTCTATCATAACCACAAACTTCCAAAAAGTATAAAATATGCCCTTCCATCCAACCCATCCATTAGAGTTAACAGAATTCATTTACGAAACACTTGTTTGTCCAACTTTTGCCTTGTACTTTATTACTGTTCAAAGTTGTTAGGGTGAAAGTTGAACGGTAATAAAGTATAAGACAAAAGTTGGACAAACAAATTTTTCAAAAATAAACTTGTTAACTCTAACTCACAAGTTAGAAAAAAGGGTGTGTTACTTACCTTTTGGAAATTTGAAGTTATGACATGCAAATTTTAATGTTTAAGAGCAAAAAACTTTGATTTTTAGAAAGTTTAGGATTATCGTAGATATTTTCACTATAATGTATTATGCATAAACAATGTATGACATAACAAGATATTTAATAAAGGGTAAAAGTTATACAACAATAAAGTCTAGGAGCGAAAGTTCAAGAGTAATAATAAATACAAAAGCAAAAGTTAGACAAACTAATGCTTCTTTAATGAATTCCGTTAACTCTAATGGACGTGTTGGACGAAAGGGAATCTTGTATACATTTTGAAAGTTTGAGGTCATGATAGCTAATTTTAAAGTTTAAGCCAAAACTTGGATTTTCAAAAAGTGCAAGCTTATCGGGGATCTTTTTCAATTTATTTTATGGCAATTTCTTTTAATGTTTTATAAAATGTTTATTAATGGTAATGACTAGGTCTCTATATGTAGATTTCTCAACTCATATCAAGCAAACTCAACAATTAATGAAACCAAAGACCATAACAAATATTCTCTCTATTCGAAATTGAATTTCTCATTTTGACTTACATGTATTTTAATAAAAAAAGTTTGACTTAGTTCATTAACACACTGCATTATCAATTTTCTTAATAAAATTTTTATTAGTTTAGGAAATGAGACATTCAATTTCGAATATGATGGGGAGCTAGATAAGGAGAATGACCAAGGGAATAGGGGCCCATTATACCATACAAGCCCATGACGAATGGTCTGCGTAGGTCCAAGTGACTGCAGGAAATACGGGCCTGATTCGACTTGTTCAATACTGCTGGGCACGATTCCAAAGGCGATCGACCCGAGCTCAGGTCAGGCTCAAATTTGGCTGGGTGACTTAGAACTGCCCAACGATCAATAGTCACTGCTATGCTGTGTTGCAGGGCCTTTTTCGGCCATCCAAAGTCGTTTTGATGGAGTTTCGGGTGCTTTTGTGTTTTTAGGGGTATTTTCGTAATTTGTTATTTTTTAGGGGTTTTTTTTGTAATTTCATTAATCCTTTCTGAATAAGCCTAGGGTTTGAATTCTAAATAGGTTTAGGTTTTGATTAGGTTATTTAAGTCCTGAATAACTATGTCGGTCTATTTCGAATAGACCGACATGCTAAGTGGATAACTATGTCGCAAGAATTCACTTTCACCCTCAAGCACAAATCGGGAGTTAAGAATAAGGTTGCAGATGCTTTGAGTAGAAGTCATCCCTTGCTTACTATGATGAAGATTGTCGCTTTGGGGTTCGAAAGCTTGCGTGAGGATTTGCGGAGTGATGCTGACTTTGGAGGAGTAGCAACTAAGGAGCGATTTCATGCTCCATGATGGGTATCTTTTCCGAGATAGTTGTTTGTGCATTCCTGATACATCATTGCGTCTTTTAATTATCCAGGAATTGCATGCTCAAGGCCACTTTGGCAAGGATAAGATAGCAAGCCTGATTAAGGAGCGATTCTATTAGCCTGATATTAACAAAAGTGCCTAGAATTTTGTAAAGAGATGCAGAATTTGCCAAGTGTCAAAAGGGAGTAGCAGCAATCAAGGGTTATATACTCCATTGCCGATTCCAGACGAGCCTTGGACGGATGTGTCCATGGACTTCGTGTTAGGATAGTCGCGGACTTAGCGAGGTTTTGATAGTATATTAGTTGTGGTTGATCGTTTCAGCAAAATGGCAGTGTATATGGTGTGTAAATCTACTATGGATGCTAGCAGGATAGCTAATTTATATTTTGGCGAGGTAGTCAGGCGGTTTGGCTTACCCAGGACTATTTTGTCTGACAGGGACACTAAGTTCATGAGCCATTTCTGGCGAAAACTTTGGAAGAAGTTGGAGATGACATTGAAGTTCAGTAGTCCCTATCATCCTCAGACAGATAGGCAGACCGAGTAGTTAATCGCACGTTGGGGAATATGCTCAGGGCGCAGGTCAAGACATTTGGTACTTGGGATTCTCTTCTTCCCAAGATTGAGTTTGAATTCAATTATTCGACTAATCGGTCTACTCAGTATTCCCCCTTTTAGATTGTGTATGGTAGGAAACCAATGAGCCTGATTGATCTTGAAATTCCAGATTTTGGTACTGCTTCCAAGAAAGTTGAAGAGCGGGTAGTTGATTTGTAGCAAGTTCATGCGACCATCAAGTCCAACTTGGAACGCGCCTGTGCCAGTTACAAAGAATATGTGGATCAGACATGCAGGGATGTGCAGTTTGAGGTTGGAGACCTCGTGTGTTTGACGTTGACCAAAGAATTTTTTTCCGTTGGGCACGTATCATAAGCTGAGAGACCGGAAGATCGGCCCTTGTCAGATTTTGGAAAAGTTGGGAACTAATGCTTACAGGCTCGAGCTGCCGAATGACCTTAGTATTTCTAATGTTTTCAATGTGTGACATTTGTCTCGTTTCCATGGAGACAATCCAAGTTTGAGGACAAACTCTTCGGAAGAGGGGGAGCCTAACGCGGAGCTGGATAAGGAGAATGACAAAGGGGAACAGGGGCCCATTACACCAGCCAAGCCCACAACGAATGGTCTGTGTAGGTCCAAGCCATTATAGGGAATACGAACTTGATTTGGCCTGTTCGATGCTGTTGGGCACAATTCCCAAGATAGTCGGCCGGAGCTTGGATCGGGCTCAAATTTGGCTGGGTGACTCGGAATGGCCCAACGATCAATTTTTCGGTCATATGGAGTCGTTTTGATGGAATTTCGGGGATTTTGTATTTTTAGGGACATTTTCGTAATTTGTTATTTTTTAGGTTTTTTTTTTGTAATTTCGTTTATCCTTTCCGAATAGGCCTAGGGTTTGAATTTCGAATAGGTTTAGGTTTTGATTAGGTTATTTAAGTCCTGATTTCTCTCTTGAAGAGGCAGCTTTTGTTTTTTTGACGTTATTCAATAAGATTTCTCTTTTCCGATTTTCTTCAGGAACATTGTTGTTTTGTTCTTGAATTTCTTTTCCTGCGACAACTTTCGAGTGAAGTTATTACAAGGAAGAATTATCCGTCTTTCCATAATTCCGTCTACATTAGAATAACTCAAAATGGAATATGACACATTCATTTCTGGACAGAGGGAATACTTTATAGCCATTTGTGGTTGACATGGCTTTAATATACACTAAGAGATCTATATTTAGGTTATAAATGTATAATACACATGGCATATTTATTTTTGGGAATATGTGTAGAGTAAATTGTTTATAACTAGAATAAGATTGCTACAATAATTAAAAAGGTAACTTTTTTAATGTGGAAATTGGTTAACATTTTTTAAAAAATATAAAAATAATAAAAATAGCATTTGTAATTTAAAATAGGAGGTATTAGTCAATCCAATCTCAAACTATATCCTTTTATCTATTTTGGTCCCTAAAATTTTTTTTTTTCCTGTTTAATCCCATTTTGATCCTTTTGATCGGATTCTTAAATAATATAATCGGAATTTAGAGTCAACGATGAGTTGATAAGAAATGAAGAGGGCATTTAAGTCATTTGACTGTTCACTGAGGTAAAATTTTTTTAAAAAAAAGGGAAAAGAAAAATCCCTGACGGAAATACTATTCATTTCCGACGGAGGTTCACCATTACCAAGTCTGGAAAAGAGAGCCCACTGCTCATTTATCGAACCATGCTTCTTGTCGTCACAATCGTTCAATCAAATTCCTTCAAACCAGGCTTGTTGACCAAGTAAACCAACTGCAGCTGTCACTGCAACAAGTTCGAAGGAAGATGCAGTTGAATCTGCAACTGTCTAGAAAAACTCAATGGCTGACTTACTCCAGCGGTATCAACTTAACTTGCTTGCTATCCCAGCGCGTGTATCCGTGATCGCTGCCACTGTAACGCTTGCCCACCTGAGAGATAGCAGTATTCGGTCTCAAACCCCTTCGCCGGATCTGGTTTTTTTTTTTTCTATAAAATTTTTTGTCTTTTAAGTTTTACCTTAATAAATAGTGAAATAATCGAAATGCCCTCTTTATTTTAATCAATTTAAGCTGACCTTTTTTAAGAATTCAATCAAAAAAATCATAATTGCTAACCTGTAAATTGTTTAAATACTAAATAGGTAAAAACAAAAAAAAACTTTCGGAATCAGATTAAACGGATATAATTTGAGAATTGAATTGACTAACTCTTTAAGATAATGTCAAGTTTTTGTTTATTGGTATAGATTCAAATATATCTTTATCTTTAGTGTTTAGGTGATCTTTGTAAAGTAATAATAAATAAAAAATAATTATTTATTAATAGCATATTATGCAATTTTTCTAAATATGAAAATGATTATAAATATAAAAAAAAAAAATTAGAGAAAAGAAAGCTATCAAGCTAATCAAATCACCTATCTAACAATTTACCCTATTTGTGCATTGAGTTGGCATCTGGTATAATAATTTAAAATAATATTTATCTGTTTTGATAAGTATATTTATCTATTTACATATTTATTAGATAGTAATTGTATATTGGGATAATATTATATATTAATTAGAGTTGTGCAAATATCTTATTCATCATAAAAAATCAAGAAAATTAAATTTAGAGAATAAACTTATTTTATCGGAAGTCAATCTCTACACAAAAAAAATTACTTATATAAATATATAAATATATATATTTATTTATATATTGAGGGTTCAATATCTCGAGAGAAAAAATGCTTATCATTGATGGAGTGAATTTTCTATGCACTCCATGAAACTAGTATTACTATGATTCAAAAAAGAAAAAAGAGGCTATTATCAACAGGCTATATTAATTAGAGTTTGTAAATATCTTTTTCATCATAAAAAAATCAAGAAAAATAAATTTAGAGAAAATTGAAGAAAAATAAGTATAATGAAGAAAAATATTTTATTGGAAGTGAACATCTACAAACAAAACTCACTCATTGATAGTGATGGGGTTCAAAAGTAAAGTTTAGGTCACCCCAAAATCGTGATGACGTCAATGACTGCAATCTGAATAGAAAGTAGAGATGGTCACCGGAGTGGGTTGTGCCCAGGGAAGAGCTCCGATGCCTCAATCAGTATTTTGAGAGTAATTGAGTGTAATTAATTCTAAAAAAGACTGTCCTTGTCCATAGACTAATTATGATTTGATTATATAGAAAAGAAATCAATTACCTCTCTGATTATGGCTCTGCTTTTATGTAACAGTAGGTAATTAGGATAGTTGTGAGATTAAATAGAATCTCGCCAACTGCTCCTAGAATCGTTGAGTTTCCCTTGGTTGGGACATCTTTCCATCACGTTTCTGTTGAGAGTTGCGAGTTCGCTAACCGACATCAAGACCAACTTCGCAACCTGTCCGTGGACATCGAGAGTCTCAATTCTCTCTTCTGGGAGGTCACGCCAAGTGGCTGTAGACTCATAGGGGATGTTAGGAGTCGTGCACAATTAGTCTTGGCATGGAAGATGTGTCAAACGGGTTGGAGCTTTACCAGGTCGAAGGTCATGGCCTGGGAAGACCTCTCCTGAGCTTACTTAGGAGGTCCATGATCTCGGAGGTCGGTGGTAGCAAGTCGCTGCCGGCATGTCCTTGTAGACTTTGTGAGTCTGACTTTTAGGAATTGAAGGTTGGGGCCTTTAGTCCATTTGGGTTCATTTCTGTCCAGATCTTGCCCGTTTATATTAACTTGTCCGGGTCATACTTGTTTCTCCCATTATTACCCAATTTTTAGGCCTAGCGAGCTCAGAGGTTGTGGTGCCTAAATTATCATCCCAAAGTTGTAGCCACTAATAGGTACGTCAATTCCTTATAACTGCTAGTTTTGGGATACCTTACCATTCTCAATCTTTAGTAGAGAGCTGCAAGCTTGCACACAACCTTTCGGCCTCAAGCGGTGTGTTAGGAATTGCGCACACTTGGTCGAGGCATGGAAGGTATATGAGACAGATTGGGACTCACCAGGCCATAGGTCTTGGTCCAGTGAGACCATTTCTATGCTCATGTTAGCAAGTCTGTGACTTAGGAGGTCGGTGGTAGGAGGTCCCTACCCACGTATTCCTTGGGACTTGAGAGTCTGACTTTCAAGTATTAGGAATTACCATCTCTAAGTCGGGACCCTTGAAGGGTCAAGCTGTTTCTTTGCAATGGCTATTTCTAGAAGGAGACCTATTCTTTCAATTTTGGAGAGCTAGCCGTTCGGTTTAGATGCGAAAAGTCACCTCGCTTCAATTTTGGGGAGAATTGAACCGTTTCCTATTTTGGAAGGTTGGCCTGCATAATTCTGGAAAGTCACTCCGTTTTAGTTTTTTTGGAGAATTGACCAGCTTAGTTCCTAGTATTTGCCCCACTTCATCCTTGAAATGTCAACCGGTTTCAAGAACCTAAACGTTTCATTATTTTATATAAATTAGGAACCTTCAAAACTTTCTCACCTCTTGAAAGAACTTTGAACTTACAGAACTTTCTTGCTTTAAGTTTCTCCTCCTCTTTTCTGTTCAAGCATCCAGTAACTCAAGATAACATCCTCTTTCACTTTCAAGGATTTTATCGAGTGAGTTTTTTGTCTTTTCCTTTGAAAAAATTTCAATTTTTTGAGCTTTTTCCAGTAAAACTGAGATGTCTACTATGTCAATGTCGGCATCTTCTGCGTCCAACTCTCCTTCCCTCCATTTAGGAGAAGCAGCTCCTTAATATTCTTCTACTAATTTGGAGAATGGGGTTTTTTACACACCCCCAGTTTTTGTCAAGGCTCCATCTGTCAGAAGCCTGTCCTTCAAGCTTTCTGAAATAGAAGCTCATTATATGTCCCCCTCTCTCGGCCTCTCTAATATTTTTGACATCAATGGGGAGAGGAAACTAGAAAAGGGTGAGATAGTCGCCGCTAGGGAGGATAAGCACCCCTATAGCAAGCGCAATGGACTTATAGTCCTCAATCTTTCTAGCCTCAGGGAAGATATCCTCCTACCTTTTCTTCATTTGCTATTTCTTGACATTGACCAGTTCTGGGGGTTTTCCCTAGCTCAACTTGTCCCTAACTCCCTTCGAGCTGTGGTTGCTTTCATAGCGACCTGTCATTTGTTTAGAATTCTAGTCTCTTTAGAACTCCTTAGGAGCTTCTTCAAGTCAGGGGTTTCCTCAGCTGCTAAGGGTGCCTCCAAAGGGTACCTTCAGTTTAATTTCCGCCATAGGCTAGTAGGTCCCTTCCAATCCTCCGTAGGGGAGTGTAAGCCTTATTTCTTTTTTGCCCTTCTTCCAAACCATTTGGTTTGGTCTGAGCCCTACCCGGATTAGAACTTGAATCGTCAATTCTTCAACGAGCTTCCTGACTTAACCAACGACCAAATTGAGCAAAGGGATTTCTTAATTGACCTGGCTAGGTTTGAAAGAGTCAAGGTCAGGTGTACTACCCCAATCTAGCCCGAAACCTTCCTTCATCCTGCTAGGCTAGGAAGCGCGACCTCTCTTCGGTCAGGGGAGCTTTGGGGATATCCCCCTCTGGTAGGGAGCTTTTCTATCTCTAGTTGATTTTTGCCTTTATCTGCTTATGATTTTATACTGACAGTTCTTCTTTTTCTCTATCGTGACAGACATTGGGGGCCACATCTTGGATCCTTAAGTCAGCTCCTTCTCAATCTTCCTGATGGTGCTTCTTCTGCTGTAGCTCCTACAGCTAAAATTCTTGTTCCCTAGGGTAAGGGGAGACAGGTTGTGGCCGAGAGGACTCGGGGTGCTTCTAAACGGAGCTTGACTGCCGTTGGGATGAAGCCTTCTAACAGGCCCATCAAGATTTCGACCTCCTCCTATTCACCCTCTTCTTAGCCAACAAAGAAGGTTCCTCCGAGCTCTTATAGAAAAGGGAAGGTCCCAATAACCTCGGGGCCCAAGCTAACATTTCAAGGTTGCGCCACTGAGGAGGTCAGTGCTATTTTGACGAGGTTGGGGAATGATGTCGTGGCCACTCACACTATTGAAGGGACTGCGAAATGAGTCCCTGATCTTGCCATGGAGTCGTCTGATTCCCTACTTCAATGGCCCCACTCCCAATCCTTCCCGATGGAATGCACTCCTTCCGTTGATTGGGAAATCTGACTGCAACTGACCGACGAGGAGCTTGACAAGTTCAGCACCTCCCTTCAAACCGTAGTAAGTTCCTGCGACCTTTCATAAATTTGTAATTGGTCTGATTTTATTCTAATTTTGATATTGACCTCTTTTCCCTCTTATTTGCAGAGTCATATCTTTCTCGGAGAGCACTTGAGGAGGTTGGCCGAGAAGGTAAAAAAGGATCAATAGTTTGCCTCCTTGATTGTTGAGCTCCAAGATGCCAAGGCTCGCTTAGAGAAGGAAAACCCCTTGCTTGCGGCTTTTGCTGAGCAGGCTAACGCCTTTGTTAATAAGGCAATTAGGCTTCTCTCTAAATGTAGAAAGGAGATTGATGGGACCAGAGCTCAGAACCAAGTAATGGCGGCAGCTTTGGAGGAAGCTGACAAGAATAAGGCGGAGCTGATTACTCTTGGTGTTCAGCAAGGGGAGCGACTTCAAGAGTGTGAGGCCAGACTGGAGGAGTTCCAGGGCCTTTGTGATGATAATGGCAACCTCAGCATGCAGAAGCTCGAAGAGACCCCTGCCTTCCAGGAGTATCTAGAGACTCTAATCTGGCCTTAGATGATGGGGATATACATTGAGGTGGTACCCCCTTCCTTGGGAGCAGGACAACCGGAATGCGGTTTCTCAAGAGGAGGTCACAGTAGCCGGGGTCCTAGCCCAAGTTGGCCAAGCTGATGAGGGCCCTTCGGGGAAGGGAAAAGAACTCGTGCATGCAGCCCCGGAGGTCAAGGGCATGGAGATAGAGGTCTTGCATGTAGTCCTTCAGGCCATTGCAATGTAAATTCGTTTCGAGAAATTTATCCTCGCCTCATGCGTACTTATTTTGGAGGAGGTACTTGACCTTTTCCAGGTTACTTGTCCATCTCTTATGTAGCCTTTATTTGACCAAATTGTCTTCTACTTTGCAGGCCCTTCTAGTGCTGCCGGGGAAAAAACAGCTGCTAAAGAGGGGATTCCACCGAGCAGCTCTGGCCCAATTGACATCCAGGAGGACTAGGATGCTGAAGATGATGTTCCTCTGGTCCATATTCTACCGAGGAAGTAATTGAAGACTTCAAGAGGTGGCAAGGGAGAAGATTTTTGTAACGGAATAGGGCTTTTTCAATCTTTCTCTTTTGATGTTTTGAATATTCAACCATTTTAATTTCTGCACTTGTACTGGAAATCTTCGTATGAGGTTTGTTTGTTTTCTTCTTGCTTTTCTTTGCTAAGAATTCTATCTTTGTTTTGTCACTTCGAATTTGAGGCAAATAATGCAAAGTGAAATCTTGATAAGCTTCAAAAAGGAAAAACTTATCTTTTGTTCATGTCTTGCTCAAGCTAAGCCGAGAGGATTACTGGGGTCTCATTGCCTTTCAGCAAGGTCCTTCAGGATTGTATCTAGCTGAATTAATGAGTCCGCGAGGTCTACAATGTTTGAGTAGCTTTAGGCATACAATTTTTTCAGATGGCAAATGTTCCAAGGTCTTAGGAATTGTCTTCCTTTGAGATCAGCGAGCTTATAGCTCCCTCCTTTGTGAACTTCAAGGACTATATAAGGTCCTTCCCAAGTTTCTTGTAGCTTGGCCAGTTGGCCTTATTTCCTCGTGCTGAAATCATGATAACCATCTCTCCAATCGTGAAATGCATTGTTTTCACTCGTTTGTTGAAAAAATTTGTAACTTGCATTTTGTAGATCCTATCAGCTTCCATTCTCTTCTCTCCCCCTCATTTAAGATTGAGTTGTATTCAATCAATCTTAGGGACTTCATTTCGACCTCGACTGGCATCACTGCTTTTGCACCAAAGCATAGGTTGAAAGGTGTTTCTCCAGTAGCCTTTCTAGGTGTTGTTGTATACACCCATAGAATGCTTGGAATTTCATCCGACCAGACAGTTTTGTGACCCTCTCTTTCGAGCTTGGTGAACCTTTTCTTGAGTCCCTCCAAAATAGTTCTATTTGTGACCTCGGCCAGTTCATTAGCTTGGGGATGAGCTATAGAGGTCAGCCTCTATTCAATGTTCAAATTTCGCAAAAAAGTTTTGAATGGGGTAATGAATGGCCATTCGTTGTTGGAAATTATAGCTCTAGGGATCCTGAACCTGCACACAATGTTTTTCTTCATACAACAGACTAGACTTTTGGTGATGAAATTGTTGCCACTGGCTCTGCCTCGACCCATTTGGTGAAGTATTCTACTGCAACAATTAGAAATTGAACCCCCCAGTCCTTTCGAGATGGGTCCCAGCATGTCAATCCCCCAGTTATCAAAAGATGCTAATGCGTTGATGGATTGCTATGTTGTTGGCGGCACATGTGATTTGTTCCCATGTAGCTAGCAACTCGTGCATTTCTGTATGGTCTTCTCAATGTCTGAAACCTTTGAAGGCCAATAATACCTTGTCCTTAGTATTTTCTTGGCCACTACCTTTGCTCCTATGTTTGATCCACATATTTCACTGTATACCTCTTCAATGACGTATTGTCCCTCTCCTTGACCTAGTCATTTGAGTAGTGGCTAGGTATATGACCTCCTATATACTTCGTCATCTCCTATTAGCACATAGTGAGGTGACTATTTTAGCACTTGGCGAGCTTCTTTAGGGTCCCATGGGAGGTCACCATTCTTGTGGAATTTATACATTGGATATCTTCAGTCTGCCTGATCCTCTATAACCAAGCTCTCTTTTTGGTTAATGCTTGCAAAGTATAATTGTTTCACCTGTAGCTTTACATTTGTCCCGGCTATCTCTTGGTAGACCTTTGATAGAGCATTTGCCCCCGCATTTTGTTCTCTGGGTATTTGCTCGATGAGGAAATGCTCTAGTTTAAATGTGATATCCCATACTCTTCTGAGATATTTGATCATGTTGTCTTCTATAGCTTCGATTCTCCAACGACTTGGTTGGCTATGACTTGCGAATCAATTTTGATGTGCAATTTTTGCACTTTGAGAGCTCTTATAAGTCTTAGGCCTGCTAAGAGAGCTTCATATTCAGATTCATTATTCGAGGTTGGGAAGTTGTACTTCACAGAATAAGGGATTCTCACTCCCTCAGAGCTGATCAGTACTATTCCCGCACTTGAATTTTCTTTTTCCATGGAACCATTTGTATACATTGTCCAGACGTTACTTTTGTAGGTGCTTGTGAGCTCCAGTGGAGCCCTTGTGCATTCTTATACGAAGGCTGAGAGAGCTTGAGTTTTGATTGCTTTCCTTGGCTCAAATTCAATTTGATATAGCAAGAGCTCGAGAGACCACTTCATTGTAACACCCGATAGCTTAGGTTTTGCTGGAGCTTGCTTTAGCGGTAAATTGATTAATACTCTTATCGGGTAAGCTTCAAAATACTGCTTTAATTTCCTCGAGGTAATAATAATGAGGTACAAAAATTTTTCGAGGTCTAAATATCTAACTTCAAGACCTTTGAGCAATCAACTTACATAATAAATGGGGAATTGTAAACCTGACCTTTCTACCAGTAGCACTGAGCTAACTGCCTTTTCTGATGTTGTGAGGTACATTATAATTTCCTCTCTCGGCCTCCGTGAGACAAGAGGAGGAGGTTTTCCTATGAACTCTTTCAGCTTGTCAAAAACTACTTGACGATCCTCAGTCCACTGGAAGTCCTTTGGCCTTTTGATGACATCATAGAATTTTTCTCCTTTGCTTGCCATTTTGCTAATAAAGCGCCCAAGTGTTGCCATCTTTCCTGTCAAGATTTGGACTTCTTTGATGTTTCGAGGGGGTTCCATGTCTATTAGTGCCTTGATTTTGTCAAGATTAGTGTCAATGCCCCGTTCTGATATCATTAAGCCCAAAACTTTCCTTGCTGAAACTCGAAAGGTGCATTTTTCTGGGTTAAGCCTCATGTGGACAGTCTTCAGGGTCTAGAAAGTCTTCTTGATGTCTTCAATAAAATCTTCAGAGGTCTTGGACATGATCACAATGTCGTCCAAGTAGACCTCTATGTTCCTCCCAAGCTAATTCTGGGATACCTTATGCATAGCTCGCTAGAATTCTGCACCTGCGTTCTTCAAGCCGAACGGCATTTTGGTGTAGCAGTAGATCCCAATCTCTATGATGAATGAGGTTTTTTCCTTGTCTTCCACTATCATTGGGATTTGGTGGTACCTCTTATATGCATCCAGAAAGCACAGCCATTGATATCCGGCTGTTGAGTCTACTATTTGATCAATGCTTGGGAGGGGGTAGCAGTTCTTGTTCAATGTCGGGAAATCCACACACATCCTCCATATCCCTTCTTTCTTTGGGACCACGATTGTGTAGGCCAGCCATTCCAGGTACACCACCTATTTCAGAATTCCTATGTCAAGAAGAGCTTGGACTTCTGGAGCTGGAACCTCGTTTCGTTCAAGGGCAAAGGTCCTCTTCTTTTGCTTCACCGACTTGACCCCCAGTTTCAGCCCGACCTTATGTTTAGACGAAGACTTTTAGGTACTCTTAAAGGGAGTCCACGAGCTTCCCTTTGATTTTAGAAGGTAACAACTCTAATAATTTTATAACTTTCTTAGGGAATTTTGGGTTGAGGAACTCCTTCTCTTCTCTACCAGCTGCCTGGATTCTGTAATCATCATTCCTTTTCGGGAGGTCGATGCTATTCTCAAGCTTGGGTGAGCTCTCTTCGCTACCTTCAGTGAGGTAACATTCTGCGGCAAGCTGTCTGTCCCCACCTAGGACAATCTAGGTATCCCCAACTTGGATTTTCATGCAATAGTTTAGCAAAGAGATTTTTTCTTTTAGGTCCATGACCCCTCTTCTACCCAAGATTGCAGTTCCCCGGGGCATCGACCATCCACCAATCCATGACCTCAATGAGCTCCTTGTTGTTCATGCGGGCTGTAGTTGGGACTCGAAGAATCCCATTTGTGTTCCTTGCCAGGAACTCTTGCAAGTGGCCCTCTTTGACTAACCTCTCAATCTCACGTTTGAGGTCGAAAAAATCCACTGTGACATGACCATGGTCCATGTGGTAGTGGCAAAACTTGCAGTCGTCTCTTTTGGCCATAGGACTCTTGAGAGGTCTGGGCAGTTTTAGGAGACCTCTCTTTTCCATGACCACCAGGACCTCGGCTCATGAGGTCTTGAGGGGAGTAATCACAAGGTTCGGGATAGTCTTTCTTTTCTTATCCGAAGTTCCTCCCTTTGAGTGGAGGTCTTTCCTGTCTTTTTTCGAGGACTAAGGGCTTCTTGGTCGACTTTTGTTGTCATTTTCTGCTGCTGAGGCAAAACCAGGGGTCTTCTTCTGAACTGGTGTTTCCTCAACCTTGATTAGTTTTTCTAGGAGCTACTGTATCTAAACTATACTTTTCACTGGCTCCTTAGTCAACCTGAGGGCTATGTACCCCTCTTGCAATCCCTGATTGAAAGCAGTGATGTAGATGACATCATTTTTTTGCTCGATCTCCACTGCCTCATCGTTGAAGCGACTGTAGTAGCTTCTCGTACTCTCTCCAACCTTTAGTTTAATGTTGAAGAGGTCGTTGATATCCTTCTCACGCCTTATGCAGCTCTGATGGCTTTTCAGGAACAGCTCTTTCAGTTGTATCTAGCTTGAGATGCTTGCCTCCAGGAGCCTTTGAACCAGGACTGAGCCTTTTTGGTCAATGTTGCCGAAAGGCTCTGCATTTAACATGGTCAGGGTACTCGAAAATTGCTATGTAAGACACATACTCGTCTATGTGCTGCAGTGGTTCCCTTGTACCATCATATTTTGTCTCCAGGTGTAGGGCTTTAAATCCTGGTGGCATTCAAGCTGTTTAGATATTGTGGACAAATGGTAAGGGCTCCGAAAAGTCCACATTGCTTTGTATCTCTTGCTCTCTGTTTCTTTCTTAATTGACTGGGGGAGTCATTCTCCTCAATGGATTGGGGACTACCCCTCGAGCGTTATTGCCTATCGTTTTGATCAGGTTTCGTCGAGGTGGCATCCTTTCTCCAAGAGGAGTTTGTAGCGAGCTCCCTTGCTCTTCAGCATCCTATCTCTGGTTTTGTGACATGGCTACCCTGTTGAGCTTGTCTCTTAGGTCGTAACCCCTTCCGTTGTTTAGGGTCTCTGTCCCCCCTATGACCTTTCTTGCTCCCGACCTATTTCTTGACCTATTTCATTAGGTCGGAGGTCATTCCTTGCTTCTAATGGTAAAGGCTGATCTAGCTGTGTATGTCCAACCGGACCTTGGGGTGGCTGTGAATCTCTCTGGGAATACACTAGGGTACGTCCCACCGACATATAATCTTGCCTGTTGGAAATTCATGCCAAAGCTGCCACCATTCGCTCTAGGAGGTCTCCTTGCATCGATATTTGAGTTCTCCCAAATCTCTATGGCCTGAGGTTATTTCCATTGGCAATAGGATTAGGGTGCCCCTACTGTCGAATCTCTTGTACAGGTGGAGGGTTAGTTGAGACCCTTTGAGATGGACTAGATCACGATGGCCACAGTGGCTCCTGTTTGGCGGCTGATGCTGGGCTGTGGCTTTAGGCACCGCTTTGCTAGTGCTCAACTACGTCCTGTCAAGTGGTCTACCCCTCGCTGTGGTTGAACGCATGTCAGTTGTGATTGAGTCATCAGGCTTTTTTATTTTTTGATGTAGGGAAGAAAGCTAAGCTTTTTGTTTGAGTTCCCACTGATGGCGCCATAAGTGATAAGGCTCAAAAGTGAACTTCGGGTCATCCTAAAACTGTAATGACGTCAATGACTGTAACCTGAGAAGAAAGTAGAGATGGTCATTGAAATGGGTTGTGCCCAGGGAAGAGCTCTGATGCCTAAGTCAGCATTCCGAGAGTAATCGAATGTAATTAATTCTCAAAAAGATTGTCCTTGTCCGTAGACTGAATATGATTTAATTATATAGAAAAGAAATAAATTACCTCTCTGATTAGGGCTATGCTTTTACGTAACAATAGGCAATTATGATAGTTGTGGGATTGTATAGAATCCCACCAACTGTACCTAGAATCGTGGAGTTTTCCTTGGTTAGGATATCTTGTCATTCACATCTCTATTGATAGTTGCGAGCTTGCTAACCGACCTCTAGGCCAACTTTACGACTTGTCCATGGACATCGAGAGTCTCGACAAACTCTTCTGGGAGGTCGTGCTGAGCGATCGTAAGCTCATATTGGATGTTAGGAGTTGTGCACAATTAGTCATGGCATGGAAAATGTGTGAGATGGGTTGGAGCTTTATCAGGTTGAAGGTCGTGGCCTGGTAAGAAATCTCTTGAGCTCGCTTAGAACGTCGGTGGTAGCAGGTCACTACCCACCTGTCCTTGTTGACTCTGTGAGTTTGACTTTCAGGTATTGAATGTTGAAGGTTGGAACCTTGAGCCCCTTTGGATTGATTTCTATTTGGGTCTTGCCCGTTTTTGTCAACTTTTCCGAATCGTACCCATTTCTCTCATTAGACAGCAAAAAAAAAAAAAAATTTACATGTAGAGAGTTCAATATCTCTGAGAGAAAAAAGTTCACTCATTGATCATGTAATTTCGCTATACATTCTATGAAATTATTATTCCTATAATTCAAAAAGGTTAAAAGAGACTATTATTAGCTTTATAGAAAAAGTGACTAATAAAAAGGTATACCTGAAGAACTATAGAAGGACAAGTCTCATTGATGTAGAAGAATAAACAATTAGATATTTTTAGATAGAAAAATGAAGAATCAATTGTATCTAGAAGGTCAAAAGTAGATAAGATGAAGCTAAGTGGATCTGTTTATGTAGACGATAAAGAAATGGTTATCTTTATGAATTTATTGAATAATTTAAACTAAAAATATAATATAATATAATTATTATTATCTTTTTAAAAATAATTATATTAATATGAATAAATTCATTGAATTTTTTGCTACATTATCAAAAATATATATAAGCAAAATATGAAAAGTCATCCTCTGTATATAATTTATTTAATTACATTTTTAAAAACAAAAATATATGTAGGTAAAATATGAAAAACCATCCTCTGCTATACAATTTATTTAATTACATTTTGAAAAACAAAAAGTTCAATGAATTAATAATATTCATTAAATTAAATTGATCATAAATATACATTTTTATATTTGATTATATCCTTTAAAAATAATATTTTTTCATAATATTTAATTAAAATTTTTTATTATTATTGTATTATAAAAATATAAATTGTATTAAAATACATTTAGTCTTCTTTACACAAGTCATCTTTTAATATATAAATAAATAAATATAGATATATATTTATATAAGGTAATGCTAGAAAGTGTACAGTTAAATCTCTAACTGTTAAAATTAACAATCAACATTTGATTTTATTTTTTAAAAATAAAATCTTCAATAAGAAATTATTTTTTAAAATATATTTCATATATTATACTTTAAAATAATAAATTAAACCCTAACATACTAGATTAAATTTAATATTTTTTTAAATGAAAAAAAATATTAACCATCAACCCTAACAATACCCTAAAAATTTAATAATACACTTCATATGGAATGCATTGATGTTCTCTATAGCATTTTCATATATATATATATATATATATATATATAAATGTTAATGTGTGCTTGACCGTGCACACTAATAAGTGCAGTAGTTAGTCAACTAACGGTCAAACTTAACGGTTTCTATCTTTTTTTAAAAAAACAATTAATTAAAATTTAATCAAGTAACCCTAGGGTTTAGTTTATCCTTTTAGGATTTAGTTTTATTCTTTTAGGTTTTAGTTTATTTTTTTAGGATTTAGTTTATCCTCTTAGAATTTAGTTTATCGCTGGTTGACTAACTACTGCACGCATTAGTGTGCACGGTCAAACACACACTAACATTACTCTATATATATATATATATTAGAAATGTTAATATGTGCTTGACCGTGCAAACTAATGAATGTAGTAGTTAGTCAACTAACGGTCAAATTTAACGGTTTCTATCTTTTTTTTTTTTTAACAATTTATTAAAATTTAATCAAGTACCCCTAGGGTTTAGTTTATCCTTTTAGGGTTTAGTTT
>JAOXNR010010843.1:0-64912 GCA_028571225.1 Parsonsia alboflavescens
GACTTAGGTCCATGAGATTAATTATTTAATGGGCTAAGAATTAAAATAAATATTGGGCTTTAATTAAAGGACCAGAATAATTATGTTGGGTCTATAATCCAATGAATAATTATTGGACCTTTAATTAAATAAAAGGATTGTTGGGCTTTTGGCCCATAGAAAACCCATATTTCTAATTTAGTTATTAATGGATTATTTATTAATCCTGTAATAACTAGAAGAATAATGATGATTCAGAAACCCTAAGGAAAAAATAAACAGACATAATTTTTCTCTCTGAAGAAAAATTACAGATAGTCTATTTTTCTCCACTCCACTCACTGAGATTCTCCGATCTTCTATTTTCCTTTCTGTTCACCCAGACAGATAGGGAATAGATTGGACGATCTTTTGCATAGTAGATCAAGACGTCTAGATCAATTCCGCAGGACAAATCTTCGCATCATTCTAGGTATCGTTCTCAAACACCAATGTGAGAAAATTTTTTAAAATCCTGGGACTCCGGATTCGTTTCCTAGTGGATTCAGATTCGGTTTCCCTTCACTTAGTATCTCTAACGTTCTCAATATGCAACATTTGTCTCGTTTCCATGGAGACAATCCGAGTTTGAGGACAAACTCCTCGAAAGAGGGGTAGCCTAACACAGAGCTGGATAAGGCAAAAGACCAAGGGGAACAGGGCCCAGTTACACCAGCCAAGCCCACGACGGGTAGTCTACGTAGGTCCAAGCTATTGCAGGGAATACGAGCCTGATTCGACCTGTTCGATGATGTCGGGTACGATTCCTGAGACGACTGGTTCGAGCTCATATTGGGCTCAAATTTGACTGGGTGACCCGGAACGGTGCAACGAACAATAGTCACTGCTAAGCTATGATGCAGGGCCTTTTTTGGCCATCTGGAGTCATCTTGATGGAGTTTCGGGCGTTTCTGTGTTTTTAGGGGCATTTCGTAATTTGATGTTTTTAGGGGTATTTTTTTGTAATTTCATTATTTTTTTTCCCTGAATAAGACTAGGTTTAATTTTCCGAATAGGTTTAGGTTTTGATTAGGTTATTTAAGGGCGATTTTCTCTTTTGAAGAGGCAGCTTTTGTTTTTTGACATTAGTCAATAAGAATTCTCTTTTTGAGTTTCTTCAGGAACATTGTAATTTTGTTCTTAAATTTCTTTTCCTGCGACAACTTTCGAGTAAAGTTTATTACAGGGAAGAATCATTAGCCTTCTATAATTAAATTTGCATCAACGACGTCATGCTGGAAAGGGACGTGGAGTCGTTCCTGAGGAAAAATGAACAACCACGTCAACGACACCTTCGATACCTAGAAAACGACAACTGGGGCAGGCTAGGATAGACGATCAGTTTGAGGTGGGGGTGGAATCAGAAATTGAATCCAAAGATGAGAGGGAAGGCGTCAATCCATTTGGGATTTTGAATCGGGGGTGTAATCGAGCAGAACCACATGGTAGACAATCTTCTCTTCAGAACTTTGATATGATCGATTTTAAGGGCAAGACAATTTTGAAACAGCTGAGGTTCATCGGTCGGGCCAGGCAGGAGTCGATGATGCAGATCCTTGCCAGCAGTGAGTGCCGTTGCAGATGCATCCATCAAGTGGAGTCGGGGGTTCGGGCTAAGGAACAGAAGACCAACGATTGAGCTGTATAGGTGCACACCATAGACAAACCAGCGACGAGTAGATGCTGTCAGATTTTTCACAGCCCAACCGAGAAGGGCTCTCAGGCCACTCCCAGGTAGCCAGTGGCTAGGCATGCCCGATCCAGTCGGTATGTACAGATGATGGTAGTGGTCTGGTTAGGTTGTGTGCGGCGGCAACTTTGGCCGTCTAGATTCGGTTGCTGGGCTGTTATTCGTGATGGTTGGTGGTTGGTCAAAGAAGGGAGGCGGCTAGGGTTTCAGCATGAAGAAGAAGACCTTATTTAGGATTTTTTCACTTATTATTTGCAGAAAGGGCCTCATATTTTTTAAGTCCTTAAGTTTTTTATTTGCTAAATTAGGAGGTCTTTTTTTTTTTTTTTTTTTTAATCAGAGTTCTTTTGGACCTTTAGCATTAGTAGAAACGTAGTTGGAGAGGAAGAGTTAGATTTGAGGGCGAATATTTTCCTAACCAGGAAGAAAGTGATGCAAAAATAGGAATGAAATTCGGCTAAACAGAAGAAAAACTGGAAAACCTGCAAAAACTATTTAGGTTTCTGTATTATGACAAAGGTTGGAAATAATCAAAATCAAATACTGTTTGAATCTGAAGAAAAATGAGAAATTTATAACCTAAAATCTACGCTATCGGAAATAAAAAACAAAAAATTACAAAAAAAACCCTAGAACATAAAAAGCCCAAAAGTCCATCAAAACAATCCCGGATGGCCCAAAATTGCCTTAGTCCCTAGCAAAGCAAAGGGTTTTGCATATTGGGCAGTTTCCAATCGACTAGCCAAATTTTGAGCCCATTCCGACCTCGAGCCGTGCATCACTTTCTCCTCTTTTCCCAAGTATTAAACTATTATGCGGAAATCAATTAGACTTCCATGTCCAAACCTCTCGAGAAATCAATCTTATTTTTATGAACTTTTTATAAAACCTTAAACTCCCTTTTGCGATGACTTTCTTAAGTGTAGTACCTCCCTTTTTATTATTTTAATACGAATTCAACTCCATATATTTTTTAAGTGTAGTACCTCCATTTTCTAAGTATAAATTCTATAGAGTTTGAAGGACTTCCTAGTCCTAATTCATGAAAATAAATCTTATGTTTGGATAAGAGCTCGAAGAAAAGGGATTTGTCCCAAATTTCTAAATTATATGAATGAAGCTCCTATGGAGCCCTTGAAATGAAATCAGGTCATGTCCAGGATGTCCTGACACACAATCAAGTTATATAAACTAAAACAAAGTGCTGTACAATGGAGTTAACGAAGGGAAACCTGCAAGCGCAGGAATGTACAGGGTAGACAATCCTTCGCATGGACCTTGTTAACTAGTCTTAGTGAACATGTCATGGATGTTAGGAGGTTTACCATGATACTGGAATCATTGCGTAACCTCGATGGTACCCAAGGAATATATGCATTTTGTCTTGTTTTGGCAGGCGGTAGAAAAGATGTATATTGACACATGAGCTTGTTTGAGACTCAATATTGTCTTGAAATAGAAATTGTTGAAATTATCCTATATGGAAATTACTTGATTTAACCGAATATGTTGAACTATCACATCTTATTCAACAAGATGTTTTTGAGCTCTTATTTTCCTCACACGATTTTTAATGGTATTTTTATTATTCTCCGGCATTGACAAGGTTAACTTTTCACATAAGTGCTTCAGTATCTTTCTTACCGACTTCAAGAAAGAATAAAGGAACTAGTAGATTAACTGTATGTCCTTGATCCCGACAAAAACTCAGATGTATTTCCCCCAATAGAATAAAGTAGCTTGACGCAAGTAATGGATTCTTTGTTTATTATGAATGTAGCTTTTGGTTTTGAATGGATTGACCTTTGGATGTTTAGTTCTACCCTTGTTTTTTATAAAGGGATTGTTGTAAGAACATCTTCAGACTCATTGTCATATGGGGTACTTCTCCCACTAGTGGTCTATCAAGTTATGATTTTGTTGTTTGTGTTGAAACTTTGGTCGAGGCAAGAAAGATTTCCTATTCTCATGGACTCTAGAAACCTTGGGTATTCTGTTAGCAAACTGCATGGCATGTGACATTGATGGTACAAGGTGTTACAATTATTAGTATTATTATTAATTTTGATTCATATGAAATTCATGATATTTTATATAAAAAGGTCCAGTATTTCAAATGTTAAAACTTCTATTAAAAAGCAAATTTCCAAAAAAAAAAACATTAGAAATTAAAAATAAAAAGTTCTATTTTATCTGAAAAGGTTTTAAATTTGAAAAGCAGCTAAAAGTTATTGTACCTAAACACAAAACAACTAACTCGAAAAAGCATTTTCATCCAAATGGGCCCTAAGGTCCTGTCTGTTTTGGCATAACATAAACAAAATGCACTTATTCCATCATAAGAAGTACTTAATACAAGAGAGCACAAAATTTTTAAAAAAATTTAACATACTTTCTATAATTAAAAAATAAGAAATATTTATGTGTAATTTTCAATTATTTTTTTATAAGATTCAATTAATTATATACATAATAGGTAATATTATTTTTAAAATTCATGTGATGGATATTATAGATATCTTACTGAAAATTCTTTTGATGTGTTTGTTTGGGAATATGGTAGGTATGAAAATATATATCAAAATGTATTTGTTAATAACTTATTCTTCCGATATAGAGACACAATCGTTGTCGCGCCGGAGTGGTTAACGGGCATGATTAAAATCATGTGGTCTTCTGCCTGCGCAGAGTCGACTCCCGCTGTTGACGTACAAGCTGTACCGGGGCCTAATGTAGGGTTTTTTCCCCCTTATTTGAAGAAAGGGCCTCATAGTTTTTAAATTCCAAGTTTTGGTCCTTAAATTTTTTATTAGCTGAATTGGGATTTTTTTTTTATTATTATTTTTTTATAAATTAGAGTTCTTTTGGGCCTTTAGCACTAGTAGAAACGTAGATAGTGAGGACGAGTCTGATTCGAGAGCGAATTTTTTCCTAACTGGGAAAAAAATGATGCAAAAACAGAAACGAAATTTGACCAAATAGCAAAAAAATTGGAAACCTGCAAAAACTGAGTTTTCAATTTTACGACAAAAGTAGGAAATAATCAAAATCAAAAGCTGTCCGAATCTGAAGAAATACGAGAAATTTATCACCCAAAATCTATCCTAATCCGATTCGGAAATAAAAAACAAAACAATTATGAAAAAACCCCTAGAACATAAAAAGCCCAAAAGTCCATCAAAACGATCCCAGATTACCCAAAACTGCCTCATTCCATGGTAAAGCCATGGGTTTTGCACATTGGGCCGTTTCCAGTCGACCAGCCAAATTTGAGCCCATTCAGAGCTCGGGCCTTGCATCACTTTCTCCTCTTTTTCCAAGTATAAACTATTATGAGGAATTCAATTACACTTCCATGTCCAAACTTCATGAGAAATCAATCTTATTTTCATGAGGAATTCAATTAGACCTCCAAGTTCCCCTTATGTATTATTCTAATCAGACTAAGAACTGAGGGTAGGGAAAAGAGAAAAAATCAATCAAATAACTAATAATCTAACAGCCGTCACTTATAATCAGTGATAACTGACCTAAGTTCAAATGATTTATAAATAGGGATAAAGAGTAGATATTAGATGGAGAAATATGCAAACAAGAAAAAATAAATAGTAGAACCAGAATAATTATGGTGTAGACCTTCTAGCATCACTGCTTCATTTAATGTTGTTTGCAGTAGTCGTTACTACACCAACTCCACAACCGCCCAATCTGCTCTCCCAAGAGTGTGGTATAATGGTTGAGGTGATAATTTTTCTTGACAGTCCAGTGGTTGTTGGTATTTTGGTTGTTAACTCTTCCTCCATAACAGCAGCAACACTGCTAGCATCAACTGAACCATGAACCTTTCTTTTTTTTAATGAAATCGTCAAAGATTGGGGGTTAGGCAGATTCCTACCCGTTTATTAAAGGAGAAAATGGGTGTAAGAGCCTTAAAAAACAATATGTGGGTGCCAGGCACCATCAAACATAACTAAGACAGAATGCTATGAAATAAACCCTCTAAGATGGGCAATGTGTATGCTTTGTTGATGTGAAATAGTTGCCAAATAATCTTGTGCACGACCTTTCTGCTATTGCTGGACTCTTCAGAATAAAGCGAGACACATCAAGCCACCCAAATTTCATGACAAAAAAGTGACGGAATGAGTTTTGCCAAAACTCCTAATCTCCGGGATTGATTACCCCACTGCTATAACATTTCCTCTAGTTGTAACAAGCCCTGAGCCACTTTGAAAGCTTGGCAGTAGTGAGACCAAACCTCTCTTGCAATCACGCAGCTTCGAAAGTGATGCTCCATCGTTTCAGTTGAACCCTCAAAGTGACATCGAGAGGCTAGCTGAAAGCCTAAACGAGATCGCACATCATCTGTTGCCAAATATCGATTGCCTAGCCTCCACATGAAGATAGACCATAAGGGTGGAATCTTCATGTGAATGTAGTGCTCTGCGACATGGTCATCCAACTCCTCCTCCTCCAAAGCTGAGATGCATTCCGAAATATTAAAATGCCAAGTGGAGGACAAATTCCACAGATAAGAGCTGTCTGCATCTTGAACAATGAGTGGTTCGGCCCAGATTTGAGCTTGCTGCTGGCATTTCCAGACCCTCAACCCTTCTTCAGTTAGCTCTTCTCCCAGTTGGAAACCATATTCCATCTTCAGGTACCGAGACCACAAGGAGTTGGAAGATCGGAACTTCCACCATAGCTTAAAGACATATGCTGCCACTACTCGGCTGAGAGAGTTTACAGCTGGACCCCCTTTATCATACGGTTGTGCAATTCTATCCCAAGAGCACCAATGTCTTTTGTTTCCATACTCCGAATGTCCCAAGATGAACTGGCCAAATAGTCTGTCAATTTCCTTAATAATTTGCTGAGGTGGGATTGTGACTGCCAACAAATAGATCACTATGGCAGAAAGAATATGCTTGATTAAAATCAGCCTACATCTGGGAAAAAGATATTTCCTTTGCCAACCATTTATGCGAGCCTTGACTTTACTAACCAGCGGTTCATAGTAGGTTATCTTTGCTCCACCTGGGAAAATCGGACAGCCCAAGTATATCATTGGCAAAGACTGAACAACACAACTTGTGAGCTCCCTTAGAACCACTCGACCATGAACTTCAAAAAATGCAATAACAATATAAGATATACTGCATTATCCATTATATCATTTCTTTTTAGGAGTCGTATAAGGTTTAATATCACAAACCAAGATAATCATTATTTCAATAATTACAAACCAAGACTTGTAAAAAGAAACAAAGGGAGTGTACATAAAAGAGAAGATAAGAATTGAACAGGATCCAGAGGCAACAAGAAAGAGCACAACTAGACATGCCATATTTGTCATTGTTTGCTTTCTCTCTATGTTAGTATTATTATTCAGAAGTTGAACATTCTAAAGGCCAACATGTGTGAAATTTATAGTGTGCAAACGAATAATCTCAACATGCCTACACGAATTATTCAGAAATGTTGTTGTTTGTACGAGTCTAATAGTACGAAAGAATCATCTTATGTGTGTGCAGATTGATTTGTTACTCAAAAATAAATTACTAGTACTCCTATACATAATTTGTAGAAAATAGAAAAATGAGAAAAGAGAACCATCCTTGATGTATACGCAAAGTAGGAGACCTTGCGAAATCTTTAGCCCGAACCCTTACTCAAAAACGAAAGTTCTGTCAATAATTCTTTATAAATAAATTAACATCCGTCAATAATTTTTGTTAGAACAAATTTCTCCATCAAAAATATGGAATTAATTAATTAAATTTATTTTTTTCTAAATTATTTTGATAGACACCTCATTTCGTCAAAGATTTTTTTGACCACTAATACCTTTCCGTCAATAATTTTGACGGTATTTTTCAAATCCCACATCGCTTTCCATGGCTTTTATAAGTGAATTCATTTCTATATAAAAATACATATATTTTTACAACTTTAGATAAAGTAAAATAATCTTTGACTTTTTCATTAATTTAACTTTTTTTAAAAAAATTTAATCATTAATATAAAAAATTGTTTTAAATTTTAATTTAGTTGTTATTATTCTTATTCTTATTATTATTATTAAAGGTTTGATGTTCTCAAGGCCATGAAATTTGTAGTGTGCAGAAGTATTCTAAACATCTCTAACATTCTTGTTTTTTATTTAAAATGTTGCTTTTGGTGCAAATTTAATAGTACCAGAAAATCATGCTTCGTGGATGTAGATTGATTTAATACCCGCCAGAAAATTATTAGTACTATTATATATAACCTTTTTAGAAAATTAAAATAAAAAAAAATTCTAGAGAATCACTATTTATGTATAGTTTCTATTTTTTTTTTTTAAATAAACCATCTACCAGTCCCCACCTATTTATTGAAATTGCAAATATAGAAGGGGGTAAAACGCCTTACGGCACTATGTAGCTGGTGGAGACCATCTTCGGCAGACATTTAAATTAACAGCTCATAAAATAAACTATTCAGCGTAGGTGAAGAATAAGCTTTTTTCTGATGTGAAGTAGCCTTCTTATGAAATTGCTATTTATTTCAGTGATTGGAAGGAATACTAATTTAGATACAAGAAATACAAAATTGATTGTTGTGAGATAGAAGCAACACTGCATAAATATTTATATATAAATATATATATATATATATGTATATATATATTTTTATATTTATTTATATATTTATATAAAAGATTTTTTTTCCCTTTTTCCTTAGGTCCACTCTCACATGGGCTAATAAGAGAGCAAACGAAATGAAACTTTAAAAGAAATATTTTGAACGAAATGAATTCTTTTAATGCGAATGTGTTCTTATCTTTAAATTATGCATGTTTTTTTCAAAATGTTGCTGTTTGTATAAATCTAATTGTGCATCATACTCTTAAATAATTTATTATTAGTATTTTTTTATCTGTAATTCTTTTTTAAAAAATAAATTAAAATAAATAGATGCAATAGAATATTTGGAGATTTAGCCTGTTATTTTCCCCCTTTACGTAAGTGCTTATTAAGATTAAATAAGTACTTATTTTATAAGTTAAATTAGAAAGGATCTAATTCTAATAAGCATTTTTTTACAGAGATATTTTATGTGGAAAATGAAGCATTTTAATGACAAATTTTATGCAAAATATATGTGGTTTTTGTTTTTAAGATGGCAATCGAATCTTAAATATTAGATGTTTTTGTTTTTGCACTTCAAAATTTAAATAAAAAGTATTTAATTTTCTCAAAATATACGTGATTTTTTTTTTTTATTTTTTTGCACACACCTCAACGTTCCAATTATCTAAAAGGATGTTGATGGAATTTGAACTCGAGACCTATGGTCTGTACACTTGCCATTCCACCCACTGGAATGTCACCAAAGAGACTCCTATGTTTATCTTTATCATATTTTACTTTATCTTCATTTTTATCTTTAGTATGTGATATATTTATTGTATATATTATATAACAACTATATCTAAGTGTCAGGGGGACTTTTCTGGCAGTTCTAAGCAAATTCCTTATTAAAAATTTTTTTTGCAGTTTTTATATAGTCAAAATTTAATTTAATTATTTAATAAATATAAAAAACTATTATTTATATTAATCATTAAATAAAAATAAAGTCAAATTAATGACAAAGTCAATGATTATTTACTTGATCTTAAGAAGTAATAATATATTCAAGATTTTATATAGAAAATAAATACACCTACGAGAATTTTAGGAAGCGTTGTGAAATTAGTCATTCATTTTGTCTTTTCTGACGGTTTTTGAAATCGCAAAAAGAAAACTACCAAAAAATACTTTATTTTTCCGTCCACTCCCTCATGTGCCAGTAAATTCAATTCAAACCACCAGAAAATCCCTTCTTTTCTCGACAGGTTCCATGTCTTCCAAGAAAGTAAAAAAAATCTGCCAGAAAAAGTAATTTCCTAAAAGATTTTTGAACCGCCAAAAAAGTCCGCCTGAAATTCCCTCTTTTCCTGTAGTTTTGATCATCACATATTTTCCACTAAAAAGGATCATCCAAAACAAAGTACCTTGACTCCCTCCCTAAATTTATCATATTTAGAATAATAGGATGGGAACTCTTTAGTAACTAAAAAATTTACCAAATTTGCATGCCAAGGAGAAATATTATTTGAAGAAAACAATTACTCATCAGGAAAACTATCATTAATAACTTGATCATCTTCATCCTTTAATAAATGACTTAAATGGTTAGGTAGCAAGATCTTATGTGTTATAATGTATTTATTTGAGATAATTATAGTCTAATTATGATATTTTATGAATAGTTTACTTTCATTACTTATTCTTTTGTTTGTAAGATAACTTGGGGAAAATAAGATGAAAAAGGGCAAAATTGGAAATTCGGCAGGAGTAGTGACCTGGGTAGATGGAAGTCCAAATTGGCATGGGAAAGATGAATTATTTGTAATTTGGATTCCAATTTTGTAATAGATAGGATTTAGTAATTTCTATTTTATTTTTCTATTAGATTTTAATAATAGTTTGGGAATCCTTTTAGGATTAGGATAAGGATTAGGAAATAAGGAAACTAAGACACTTATAAATAACCTTTCTTTAGTTAGTTTTCATAAGCTTTGAATCCCAAGGCTTAGGGATCCCATTACTAAGTTTGGGAATTTCAATCTCTAAAGTTAGGATTATCAAGAAGGATTTCCGAGGAAGAAGAAATTCTCCAAAGCCGATAAGATTATACAAATTCTTCTTTTCTCTTCTACTCTTTTTTTGCTTTAATTGTTATTATGTCTTGCTAGTAGATTTATTTGTTAGCAAGAACATGACGTAGATTTATATTTTTATGGGTTTATGAGATATTCCTTTTATTAAAGCTTCAATCTTTTGATGAGTATTTATGCAATTCTTGTTTTAATCTTATTAATTGCGTTTATTGATTTAGCCTGATCACATAGATTAATTTGCTTGATTATACAACTAGGGTTTAAATATTAATACTAAGATTGATAAAGCCATGAGTAGTAATCGTTGTTTAAATTTGGTTTGGTTAGCAACTTTATTTGAAAATAGAGAATTGTATGAACCAAATTGCATGAATTGAAACTACTTTGTTTATGTAATTTGACGTTGGTGATGTCTTCATGTTCTATGCAATTTAATTGATTAAATTTATTATTCACTATGACGTTGGTTTAATTGGTTAAATTAGGGATTTGATTTCTCGTTACGAGAAATAGATCTATTTAAAGTATAAAAATTTGAGCGCTAAGACAAATTCTAGAATTTAAGCGAAATGAATTCTTATAATGTGAATTCTTATAAAAGAGGAGGAATAAAGAAAGGAGAAGCATGTTGAACCAATGTTAGGGCATCTGGATCTTGTGGTTGTCAGATCTGAAGAACAAAACCCGAAACAAATTCTCTTTAAATAAAATAAGAATTAATTAAAATAGCTTAGTAGTCCAAAATCATTTTGAAACCTCCATAGAACCCCCAAAACATTCTTTTGTTAATATGAGACTCACAATTTCTCGAATTATCTCATTAAGCCCTTTGACTTGGGCTAGGGGTATGATATAGTACCCGTACAATCCCTCATTCCAATAGCTCTAATTCATCGGGATTCAACACTTCTGAGTAAATTAGTTTGAATAAGAGCTCTATCAAAACAATCGAAACAGCACAAGCTAGTGCATTCTTGATTGCCAACGGAAACAATCACTGCATGAGGATGTATGAGTCACGACTTTTTAAACCATGAACCTTACAGTTTTCAACATCAATACATCATGATAGGATGCTTAAATACCCATCTGGCACTGTTATATCCTTTAGTGATCCGAACATCAATGTTCTCTCACCTCGTGCCATGGAATGTAAAGCTGCGGGACATTTGTAATTATTATTTAACCACAAAGCTCTTCTCATATCTAATGTTTGGATATCTCTTCTTGCCTTCAAGTGGTCCTTGATTTTCTTTGCATCATTCAATGGTGTAAACAATATATTGTCAAACGAATTCTTTTCTATATGCATCACATCAAGATTATGAAGAATCAAATTATTTTTCCAATACTGAATGTTGAAAAATATGCTTCTCTTTCTTCATTGGTTACCTTTTGAACCACCTCGAGCTCCCTTCAAACTTTTGCCAAAACCAATGTTCACACCTTCAACCTAATGCAATAATTGAACCCTAATAATTTTTTTTGGAGGTTCCCTTAACTCCGATTTACCATTAAACCTTCCCCACAATAGTCTGAATCTAAGTCCTCAATCTAACCAATGTCAATGTCCCATGAAACACCATTTTCTACTATGAGGAAGATGGAGCGGTTTAGTATTAAAGTTATGAGATGGACGAGCATAATCAGTGTATGTATTCCATCCATACAACGTTACCAATCTAGGGAAGTCACTAATAGTCCACTACAACTCTACTTGCATCTTGGACACTTCATTAGTTGTGATATCATACTTTTCAACATCATTTTCACACAATATTTTGAGCTCTACAACAAGTGGCTGTAATCAAACAACTATATCATTATCAGTCTTGGACCTGGAATTAGCGTTAAAAGCAAGAAGTTTGTCTGCTTCTTGAATTTCCGCGAGGGGTAAATTCTAAGGAATGAGAACCATGGACCACTTGTTGTAGCTTGTACTCATATTCCCAAATTGATTAAATCCATCCATGGAAAGTATGAGCCTGAAGTTTCAGGGATCAGCAGCGAAATTTGGATGCCTATGAACAAAATTCTTCCCTGCCTTATCATTCTGTCACTATTAACATTCTTCACATGCCATCTCATACCTTGCAAAGTTTTTGAGGACATGAACAATCTCGTCAACTGTGGAATCAGAGGAAAGTATCGCATAATCTTAGCAGATGGAATTTGATTTTTTAGATTTTACTTCTCCATTCAATCTCCTATCTTTTTCCACCTTAAAAAGTTGCACACGTTGCATTCCTAGCTTTCCTTGACGTTAGCTTCCAAGGTTTCAATTATTACTGTGCTACCAGAAGACCCTGCACCATTGTTAGATGTTTCCCTGGAGTTTACTTTCTCCCCATCAAAAAACCAAGTTGTGTAACCTTGCGGGAATGATTTTAGGAGCAAGTGATCATATACAACTTCTCTCGGCCCCAACTTGTTAAACCGACATCGATTACGTGGACAAATTATACAACCATTGACTGAATAATGAGCATTATCAAAGTTCAAAATATGGGGTAAAAGGGTAGAAATTGAAAATACCCATTTCATCAAACAACTCCATTCACGCAACAATACCAAGCCCAATAATTTTTCAATCAAATAAGAACTAAAAAAACAAGTTAAAAATGAAGACCAAACACCCACAAATTTAATCTCTAGGTCAATGAAAATAAATCAAAACTAACTTCAAATGTTTGAATAGATGCTAACCTAGAGTTGAAGGGGCACGAACGGAGCCTCAATCAGTAGCGGCAGGGATGAATCGACCTGCGTCACAGCCTCGTTTAATGATCTTTGCAGATGCCGTTGGTACACCAGTTAAACAAACCACAAGAGCGTTTCCCTAGCTTAAATGATTGATAAGATTGACCAACTTTACGACAACCCAATTTGTTCTCCCTATTTCGGTTGTTAACTCTGCTTCCATGACGACAGTGCTACCGCCGGCATCAACTGAACCATGAACTTGCAAAACTCCATACAATCATAATATTGAATATAATTAATTATTCATTACTTATATTTTCTATCATTAAATATAAGTCACTAGTTGTCATTTTATAAAAATTAAGGTAATTTTTTCCCCTCAAAAATATCATCTAATTACCCTCTCAAAATACTTGTAGGCTTTTGGACATCTAACAAAAAAGGGTAATATATGGAAAATACCTTTATATACCTAATTAAATAACAATAATGACTTATAATAAATGACAAAAAAAGTTAACTTCAATGACTTATATTTAGTGACGAAAGGAGTAAATATTTATATTATCTAGGAAAATAGCTATCTCCACTTTATTTTAGTAGTCGTTTAATGTTTGGGAACCAAACTTAGATAATGATTGTTTGAATCATTAATATTTTTATTAAACTATAATATCCCATGCATTAAATAATGTTCATATTAATTCAGTGCTAATAAAAAGTAACCAAAAATACTTCTTAAAATATACAAAGTAGCTTCTATTTCGAAATAAAAGAAATAGAGAGAATTGAAAAAGCAGCACTAGACTTGCCATCCTTGCCATTCCTCTAATCTTTCTATATTATTATTATTATTCAAAGTTGGATATTCTCAAGGCCAACATGCGTGGCAAAGAAATAAATTTCGTTATATATAAAAACACACACATAAATATATATATATATATATATATATATATATATATATTTATATATTTAATTCTCGGTTCATTCTATATATTACAAAAATCTAATAACCTATATATTCCTAAAATCTCCTGAAACTTAAAAATATATAAATGCATCTGCAAATATATTTATATGTATCATGTCTAAGAAAAAATGTATTCATTTTTTCTTTTCCTCTTTTTTAGGTCCTCTCTCACTTGGGCTAATAAGAGAGCACAAGAAATGAAACTTTAAAAGAAATATTTTGAAAGAAATGTATTCTTATAATTAAATTATGCATATTTTTGTTTCAAAATGTTGCTTTCTGTACAAATCTAATTGTAGAGGATAATCTTAAATAATTTATTTGTAGTATTTTTCTACATATAAAATTCTTTTTTTTAAAAAAATAAATAAATAAATTCGAAAGAATCACCATTTATATGAACCTAGATAAATCTTTTGGAGATTTAGTCCTTTAGGTGTTTTCTTTTCTTTTTTTTTTTTTTGCACATAAGTACTTATTAAGTACCTATTAAGATTAAATAAGTGCTTATTTTATAAGTGAAGCCAAAATAAATGGGGCCATTTGTTGAAGGTTTTTATTATCAAATTTGTCTAGCTATTTCAATTTTTTCATAACTCCTGATTCTTATAAATTCAAGTAGGGCTTATGAAAATTTAATGATTTAATGTGCATTTACGAAATTAGATGTTTTGATATCTTGATTGAACTTTAGAGAGCAAGTTGACTACATATAGCCATGACTACACCAATTGGATCATATATACCATGTTTGCCAATTAGGACCAAAGTTGTCCAAATTTCTAATTAAATAAAACCAGGAATTTGAGAACTCTATTTAAAAGTCTCTAAATTGATTATAGATAACCTAAGGTAGCTTTGGAATCTTTAAAATAATCAAATAGAACAAACTCTATGGCTGGAAAAAGCTGTTTGATTTCCTTGAACCCAAAGACCAAAGATTCTAAACTAAGACTTCAGAGCTTGATTTTCATCCAATCAACTTTAAGGAATAAACTGTACAAATATATAATTGTTCAACTTGTGATTTTAATACCACTGGAAAGCTCTTTAAATCTAGTTTATTATGTAATAAACGATTTGTGATCAGAAGCTTTCTATAGTAAGATATGATCAATTTTCTAATGTCACACAAGACTGGCTGACATGACTAATTTAGTTCTATGATGTCCTTTTCTTATGATTTTTTTTCTTGCTTTTTATGAAACTAAATGGGTAGTTTGGAAATAATTATATTCCATACATCTATAACTAAGACTTCAAATTATACCTTTTACCCTTGGTATTTATTAAAATTTTCATAAAATTGTTCTAGGAATCGATTTTCATGAGACACGATATTCACTACAAGTTTATAATTTTCAAATTAAATCCTTTAATTCATATATCTATCAAGCCTTGACAAACGGATTTTGTAAGATGAAATTTCCAAAATATATAATATACCCTATGAGTTTAATTAGAAAACCTCTAATTAAATATTTTAAAGCTTAAAATTATAAAAGTTTTGATATAGCCTTTCTAGAAAGTTATGATCATGGTTTGTTTCATTCTTGGCCTCCATCACAAAGAATCTAAAATCCTAGCCGGACTCCAAAACTCAACAAAATGTTCTTCTCTTTTTCCAAGTATAAAATATTATGAGGAATTCAATTAGATTTCCAAGTTCAAACCTCTTGAGAAATCAATCTTATTTTCATGAACATTTTATAAAACCTTAAACTCCCTTTTGTTATGACTTTACCTTCCTTATGGAATATTTTAATACGAATTCAATTCCAAGTATTTATTTTGTGTAATACCTCCTTTTTCTCAGTATAAAGTCTACAAAGATTTTAGGGACTTCCTAGTCTAATTCAAGAAAATAAATCTCAAGTTTGGATAAGAGCTCAAAGAAAAGGGATTTCTCCCAAATTTCCAATTACATGAATGAAGCTCCTACGGAGCCCTTGAAATGAAATCGGGTCTTGTATGAGATGAATGAAGTTCTATGAACTAAAACAAAGCACTGTATAGTGGCGTCAACGAAGGGAAACCTGCAAGTGTGGGAGCGCACATGGTAGATCATCCTTGGCATGGACCTTGTTAACTAGTCTTAGTGAACTCATCGTGGCATGTCAGGAGGTTTAATATGATACTGGATTTATTGCGTAAAATTGATGGTACCCAAAAAATATTTGCATTTTTTCTTGTTTTAGCAGGCCATAGAAAAGATGTGTCTTGACACATGAACTTGTTTGGGACTAAAAATTGTCTTCAAATAGAAATTGCTGAAATTGTCCTATATGGAAATTACTTGTTTTTACTTGATATGGAAATTATTTGAACTATCACGACTTATTTAACAAGATATTTTCTCTTATTTTCCTCTCCTGATTTTTAATGGTATTTGTATTATTCTCTAGTATTGGCAAGGATAACTTTTTCACGTAAGTGTGTAGGTGTCTTTCTTTGAAACTTTGGGAAAGAATCAAGGAACCAGTAGATGAACTTGATGTCCACGATCCCAGATAAAACTCAAATGTATTTCCCCGAATAGAATAAAGTGGCTTGATGCAAGTAGTGGATTCTTTGTTTTCGTTTTGAATGGATTATACCTTCTGGATGTTTAGTTCAATTTTTTTTTTAATCAAGGGATTGTTGTAAGGACATCTTTAGACTCATTGTAATGTGGGCTACTTTTCCCACTGATGATCTTGTTGTCTGAGTTGAAACTTTCCTCGAGGCAAGAAAGATTTCCTATTCTCATGGACTCTGGAAGCCTTGTGTATTAGGTTAGCCCACTGCATGGTGTGCAACACTCCTGGTACAGGGTGTAACAATTATTATTATTATTATTATTTATTTCGATTCATCTTGAATTCATGATTTTTTATTAAGGTTCATTATTTCAAATCTTAAAAATTATAATAAAAGAAAATTTCCCAAAGAAAAATAAATAAAGTTCAGTTTTATCCAAATAGGTTTTAAGTTTAAAAAGCACTTAAAAATTACTGTACCTAAACATAAAACAACCTAACTCAAAAAAATACCCTTATTTCACCTTAGTAAGCACTAATGTGGAAAAAAATTTTTTTTTTTTGTTTGTTTAGGGTTAATACAAAAAAGCACCAATTGAAAAAAAAAATCAATATTGAACTTATTTTTTAAGCTGCAAAAAGTAGCTTATAAAGTAAACACCTTAATCCTCCAATTTTCATATTAACTTTTCTAAATTTTTTTCCTCCAATGCATGATTTTTTAAATTTCTCGTTCTCATTATATTTCAGATTTTTCTTCTTCTTTTTCCCCAGAAATCTTTTTTTTTCAATTTCTTTCTGTTTCTTCTCTATTTTTTTTACCCTCTTAATTCATTTCAATTTTTTTATTTTTATTTTTCACCACACTGCCTCCATCCCATAACCCCTACCCTTGTCCCGTCTTCCAATACCGTTCTTTTTGTCTTCTCTTCTATCTTATTATTATTATTATTGTTGTTGTTGTTGATTTTCTCACTTGAAATTGCCAGATTTCAAAAATTTTAGTATGAGTCCATTTTGAGTTCTCTATTTTAAATATATATAATAGATGTAGGAGAAGAACTCATTAGAGTGCGCTAAATCATATTTGCTTGCTAGTTGGATACATAAGGTTAAAAATTTTCATGTCTACTTAAAAGTTGCTATGTGTCAATTCATCTTAGGTATTTTCCATAAAACTCTTCAATTCCTTAAGAAAAAAAACCCCCCATGATGTTGCGGATATGTTTGTTCAATGTGGATTATCTGTGGATTGAGAGCTTGGTTCGGCTAAGCTCGGTACGGATTGAGAGCAGTACTCGACTAAGCTCGGTGCAGATTGAAAGCTTGGTTTGGATTCCTACATAGTAAATTGGTCAGAGTTATGGGTGTGTCCCGAAACTTCTCCTATGCTAAAGTCAGGACACTTGTTTAGCAATGCGGAAATAAGAGTTGTACTATTTCAACTGTAAAGTCACGTATCTTTTGCTAGTTAATTACTACCTTCTTATATAGATTTGGGACTATGTGAATAACCTTTGATGTTTCAATGTGGGAAGTGTAATGAACAGTACTAGACTATCAAATAGTACTGGTGTTGTGTTCGTTCAAGCTATCTTTGAGATGAGATTTCTCTCTCATTATTAAGAGTTTAATTTGTGTAATATATCAAATTAAAGCTCTCAATGCATAGATTATGCTTAATATTTGATTTGTTATTAATTACCAAATTATCATGGTAGAAAACGTTGTCAAAATATTGACCTTGGTGTATGGTATAAACCATATGCCCTTTCTAAAAAAGAATGTCATGCAAACTTCTCGATAAGGCATATGCCCCCTTGACAAAATGAAGTGTTATTTCGGTAGATATATGCTGCCTTTACGGCCAGATCCTTGTTTTGGTGGTCAATAGAATGGATTGATGACCGAATCATTGAGTTGGTCATCGCGAAGTTGGATGTATAGTGGAAAGGCAATGTCTTTATAGCCACATCCGCTTGTCGTCTATTAGTAGAATGGACTGATGACTGAAGGTGGATGTATGGCTGAAAGGTATTGACTTTATGGGCACATCCTTGTTTCGTCCATCAACAGGATAGACAGATGACTGAATCATTGATTAGGCCACCGAGAAGGTGGATGTATGGCCAAATGTTATTGCCTTTATTGCCATATCTTTGTTTCATCTGCCAACCGGAAGGACTGATACTATTCAGTCATCAAGAAGGTGGATGTATGGCCGAAAGGTATGGTCCCTCTATAAAATTTACTGATGACCGAATTCGTGATTCGGCTACCTGGGAGTTGATGACCGAATCGTTGATTCGGCCACCGAGAAGGTGGATGTATGGCCGAAAGGTATTGCTATTATGGCCACATCTGTGTTTCATCCATCATTAGGCTGGACAGATGACTGAATCATTCATTTGGCCCCCGAGAAGGTGGATGTATGGCTGAAAGGTATTGCCTTTATTGCTATATCCATATTTCGTCCATCTATAGAATGGACTAATCACCGAATTCATGATTCGGCCATCGAGAAGTTGGATGTATGGCCAAGAGATATTTCGTCCAAACAAGAGCGAGTCAACGACTTCAGGTAACTGTTGACTGTTAGTTATGTCTTCAATGAGTTCAGCTGTTAGCTCCACGTGTATGACTAGGATTACCTTGTCGCCCTTATCCGGAAAAAAGGGGCTTGATTTTTTATTTCAAAAAGATGAATTTTGAAACAAAGCAAATAAAAAGGTAGCTTTAAATAGAAATGGGCCTTTGACTTCCCTTTTGATTAAAAAGGCAAGTTTTGTTTTTATCTCCACTTTAATTTTGTCAACTCTCATAGCCTTTCACTACATCGTTTCCTTCTACTTTGCTTTCTGTGACAACAATGGCTGCGTGATATTCTGAAATCACTCTCGTGGTGAGTTTTTGCAACTTTATTTTCATTTGTTGATTTGGGGCTTTTGTACTTGACCTCAAGCCTCCTTTTTTGTGTATATAGGTGTCACTTTCAGGGTAAAGTTTCCAGCGGTTGAAGTTTAGTTTTCGTGTTCTTTGTCAAATTTATTTCAATGGTTGTAGGTACTTACTTTGATCCTTTCTTTTGTATACTTGTTGTGCAACTATGTCTAAATCTCAGACTGTATCAGGAGGGTATGTTTCGGGGGGTTATTCGGGAGATGTTAGCTCTGCCGTGATTGTTAGGCGATATATTGTTGAACCTAGGGTTCAAGTTTTTTGATCATGTGACTTTCACATTTGACAAAGTCATAAGGATTGGAGAGTTCAGCGATATGTCCACTTCTGAGGACTTAACTTGTGTGATTTGGTACGGAGTAGGGACGTGAGCATCGATTTTCCATGATGTGATGAGAATGATAATAACTTAGCCAAGGAATACCAGAGTCCAATCCAGGTGCTGGTGGCAACTTGTCCCGATATTTCAGCACCAGGGTACGATGAGGGGGAGAATCTAGCTATGTCACAATTTCGGGAAGCGGTTAGTTACTTTGTAGATTCAGAAGGGTTTCGGCAGGAATGGCATTATTACCAAATTTGAAATTGATGTTCCGGGGGAAGGCGAGAGGATTCATCTGCCTCCTGTAGGTCGTGTGACATGTTTCGGTGCATAGTTTAGAGCAGGGTTGAGGTTTGTACTTCAACCTTTATTTTTAGACATTATAAAATTTTTTGGGATCTAGTTAGTCCAGCTGAGTTCGAATTTTGTTCGATGCACCGTTGGCTTGATTTTATTAAGTAGGGTTTGTGGTACAACGATTAGTCTTGAACTATGGAGGGCCTCATTATCTTCCAGAAACATAAAGCCCCGAAACCAAGGTGTTCTTCGTTACGATCCGGAGGAGGGGCATTCTCAGATTGATAAAATGTCCTAAAGTAGCTCACGAGTGGAGAAATGAGTATTTCTATGTTAGGCATTCTAGTTTTGGGGTGATATCATTGCCTTGGAACACCCGTAAGTCTATGAATAATAACTAGCCCAAGCAACGCGATAGTTATGACTTATGATGCCGAACTAACTATTTCAGGAGGAGGTGAGCAAACATTGGAGCCCGGAGTTGCAGAGATTCGGCAAAATCAGTAATCAGGCCGAATTTAATAGTGTCCTTGAGTATGTGCTCTTATTATACTCATGTGTTATTGTTTTTCTTCCAAGTGTGACTTGCATTTGATCTATTTTGTTCGATTGCAGGAACATCCTTCACAAAGAGCTTGGGAGCGTCTTTGACGAAGTCCAATAAGACGAAGAAAATTGTTTCGTGTAAGATTCCTACTTATGAAGGTCACTGAAGTCCCTCCTAACATATCTTATAGCTTTGTCATGGGTATAAGTGGTTTATTTTACATTCCAGGTCAATTTACAGAGAAAGATGATCTGACCAACAAAGATGATGCGGCAAAGAAGGCTGCATCTAAAGCTAGGGGGACCAAAGTCAATGGATCAAAGGCTACCCTCCCGAACAGGGTTTCGGCCAATCAAACTGTAAATGAGAAAATGCCATTGCCACCAAAGGCGACACAAAAGAAAGGCTTGCCCAAAGCACTGGGAGCTGAAAGCCTGGTGATTCCACACTTAAACGGAAGTGGGGTCAACTTGAAGAGGAAAGATTGAAAAAGTAAAAGAGAGTCCAAGGCACGGACCTATGATCGAAGATAAAGGGCCAATATATGTTTCGGAATGGAGCATCCAGGAAAATGACCGAATGTTTAGTCGCACAAAGGCTTTTGAATTATTTGGGAGCTTGTTGCCTCTAAAGGAGTAGAATCATGTTCGTTATTTGCCGATGAAGAACATGAAGCCAAATGCAATAAGGTATTGGCAATTACTTCTTTCTCCAATACTTTATGGTTTCTTGTTGTTTGTTTATCTTTTGATTGTGTTTGTTTCAATCCGCAATGTTCAACTTTGAATCATACCGTCGGATCGAGGAACTAGAAGTCCAATGCGACACATTGTCCATAAAGGAAAAAGATACGGATGCCAAGATTGCGGCCACTAAGCATAAGGCAGCTGAAGCCGTTGAAGTAATAAAATTGTTAAGGGATGAGTTGTCTACAAAAGGTAAAGAGATCTAGTAGCTTACTCTTAAAGACAAAGAGGTTTTGACTAAGCCAGATGCCGAAACCAAAGATAGAGCTGAGCCTAAAATAGCATTGGATGAGTTGAAAACGCGATATGAAGATGAAACGGGCAATCCCCGGCAATGGAATTAGAAGTGCTAGGAGTCTTCTTCAAGCATGAGAAGTTTTGTAACATGTGGTTGTGGCTGTCTCTCACCATGCTCAAAGGTGGCTTTGAAATGATGACAAATGATTTAAAAGAAAAGAACATCCCGTATAATCCATCTGTTGATATTGAATAGATCACAGAGAATCCATCTGATTATCCTTTGCCCTGGGAGGCAGACTTCCAAATTCCCGATATACGTTGCACCTTCCCATCTCTGTAATGGTATTCTGATGCGGATGAGGTTGCCGAAGAAATTGGGCCTGTATTCATTCCCCCCAGTTTTTTGACTCCGGAAGCATCACGTAATCCAACATCTTCTTCATTACTTCCGCCAGGTGCAACAAATCCGAATAGAATTTAACTAAGTCTCATATAAAAGTAAGTTATTAGTGCTAATAATTAGAGAGGGTGAGTTGTTTAACTCTTAATGGAGTATAATGAGAAATTGTCTCAAATAAAGGAATTCCACTTGTATGAATATGAAGTGGTGCTGCTTCAACAAGAGTTTAAAGGGGTTTTACTCTTGTAAATATTCATAGAAAATGGGATTACTAGCACATGGCCATTAACGGTGCTAGGAGCATATAAGAAACTTTGTGGAAATAAAATAAGTGTGATGTGTGTGGTATTTTCGATCCTAATGATAAGGAGCCATGGTTTAATCTTAGGATACCATGTACTTTCTTAGCATCCTACGAAACTTGTACTAATTGAAGGTTTAATCAATAAGACACCTTCTTGTATGCATTATATTTATTGTGAATAGTAGTTTGTTATGTTAACAAACTAGTTGGGGAATAATGAATAGTTTGTTAAGGAATAGATATCTCTTGGAAATTCAAAGTGGATAGAAATAATTGTTGAAACAGCTGTTTCTATTCATTCAAAAGATGTCTTTTCAAACATGGATAGTTGTTTCTATTCATTCATTCAAAAGATATCTTTTCAAACATGGATAGTTGTTTCTATTCATTCAAAAGATGTCTTTTCAGATATTATATAAGTGAGACTACTTTTCCTATTTCCTACACAATTAATTTTTACGTTTTCTATTCTACTTCCATCAGAGTGTTCTTTTATAAAGGCTTTATTGTATCCTGGGATAACTTGCTTAGATAGCAAAGCAATATTACACTGAAAAAAGTGTAATTTCACTCCTCAGAGCCATAGTTTATTATTCCGACAATTATTTTCCTAACAAGGTTGCACGGGCCTGATCCATTTATTATGGTAAAAATTTGAAGGCAATAAAGAGGGGACACGAAAACCTAACCTTAAGAATGGTGGAAATAAATCCACTTAAGCCTATCTAATTTCCAAAGACCTCTAACAAATAAAGGAAGTGAATTAAATAGATTATAATGAACACAATGTAAATTATCACAAGCCTCATTCGCCAAGAAATCAGCCACCTAGTTTCCTTCTCTGAAAATATGAACCAAAGTAAAAACACCGAAAGCCATCTTCTCTTGAACTTCTCTGAGCTTTTGATAAAGACGCCAAGAAGTTGAACAATTCCCATTAACCATATCTACAACACTTTTAGAGTCCAACTGAAGAAGTACTTGTGTCCAATTTTCCTTCAGAAAATACTTCAAACCTTCCGAGAGAACATTTATCTCAGCCACCATATTAGTTGTCTCTCCTTTATAAAGGAAAAATACTCCCGAAAACTGTCCATTTCCCCTCCTTATAATATCCCCTGCAGCTGTTGTACCTGGGTTGCTTCTTGATGCTCCATCCACATTCAGTATAATGGTATCAACATAACTTTCCTGCCACCAACAGACTATAATAGTTCTAGGACGCTTAACCGCTACTGAAGTACTAAAAATTTGTCCAAAATTCAGATAAGGAAAAGCCTCATTTAAGCCAAACAATTTATACATAATCACCCTGATAATGTGAGAGCTAGAACTGATGTTACTTTCAAAGAAGAACATACATCTAGCTGCCCAAATTTCCCTGCATACCAAAGTTGGCATGATTTTCGCCAAGGCACCCATCTCTTTCTCCATACTGAATGACCAACCAATGTCATCAAAGGGATTACTAAAGCCGAGCTGTTGAGAAGAGAATGCCCAGACCACCCTAGCAATTCTATAACCTTAAAAAAAATGTGTATAATTTTCCTGACTTTATCACAAATGTGTATAATGTGATTGGATACCCATAAATCATTTATTAGTCATATTTTGGAATATATAATTATTTTAAAAAAAATCATCTCTCTTCATTCCTTATTATCTGAATAATTATTATGAGACAAAGGATTATATGTATGGGAGATTTAAATAAAGGTTACAATTTAATCACAAAACAAAAAAACAATTTTAGTCACAAATGATGAAACAAATATGGATGAATAACTTTTTGATAAAGGGTAGTGCATAATAATAACTTCTCTTGGCCATTTAAAAGGTGAAAATAAATCCATTAAGTATCTATTTAAAAGTTAAAAGTTTTTCAAACCTAAAAATTGAAATAACAATATTAAAATGTTCTCTTGGAATGTGGAAATTGTTGAAGGAATAACTATAAACATTATTATTATTATTGTTACAGGTTTGATATTCTCAAGGCCTTGGAATTTATAGTGTGCAGAAGCATTCTAAACATCTCTAAAATTCATGTTTTTGCTTTAAAATGTTGCTTTCAATGCAAATTTTATAGGACCAAAGAATCATGCTGCGCGGATGTAGATTGATTTAATATACTGAAAGAAATTATCATTACTCTTATATATCATTTTTTTGAAAAATTAAAAATGAAAATAAAATAAATAAATTTAAGAACTTTGAAATACTTGGCCCCTTATTTATGTAGTTCCATTATCTTCGTGATTGGACGGAATACTAATTTGGCTTCGGGTCTTCTATTACACATTTGTGTAAAATTTAACACATGTCTCTAAAAGATCAACTACCTTTAAAGTTTTAGTTTATCATTTTAGGGTCAAGAATATAAAATATATTAGATGATATAACTACAGGTTAAGTGTAAGAATTTTATTATTGTAATAGAAAGTGACACACAAATTGATAACGGGGAGATCCGAAACCAATAAGATCTCATCTAGTAAAATAAAGCAATGAGAGATGTGAAAATATAGAAATATTAAAGAGAAAAGAAAAAAAAAATGAAGAATTAACAAATCTTTCTACTTCAAGTAACCAGACAAAAGAATAGGTTGTGGAAATTTAAATCCTATTCCTTATATATATATATACTATATACCACTTTGTAGCATTACCCTATATATATAGGGTAATGCTACAAAGTGGTATATAGTACACCTTATAGTGTGCTCTGATTAAGTTTCTAATGGTCAAATATAACAGTCAGTTATTAAAAAAAAAAATTCTTCTATAAATATTTTTTTATAAACTAAATCCTGGATGTACCTCATTAAGTTTTATCTATATTTTTTTAAAAAAAGATAGTTGACCGTTAGAGATTTAACTTGAGCACTCTATAACATTTCCGTATCTATATATATATATATATTTTTATATATATGCTAGAATAAAAACTTGAGCAATACATGAGGAAGTCATTAATAATCGAAAATAAAGAATAAAATAATAAAAATAAAATATGTAATTAAAAAAGGTAAATTAATGTGTGCTCACTACTTTTACAAATTAACATATTATCTATAAATAAAAAATAAGAAATATTTATGTGTAATTTTCAATTATTTTTTTAAAAAAATTCAATTAAGTATATGAAAATAGTTAATACGATTATTTTTACATTTCATATGATGGATATTATAAATATTTTACAGAAAATTCTTTGCTTTTTTTGTTTGAGAATCTGCTTGTGAAGTAGTGAATTAGTCGAACAATAAATCATAATATATTTATTAATATATATTCTTCAGAAATTTGGACGCAGTTGTGGTCGCGCCGGAGTGGTTATCGGGCATGACCGACTGCTTCCTCAGATCTTGCATTCCCTCTCATATGAGGTTTTGAATTTTTTTTTTTTCATTTCTTTAAAATTACAGGTGGGTTTTTTATTCTAATTTATTGAATATTAGTGGAATTTTTTTTTATTCGGTCTCTTTCAAGCATACGTAAAATGAAAAAACTCTATAAGTATATAAAGTTAATCGTGGGAGAAGAGCGTATGATTGAGAAAGTAAATAGAAGGACAAAGAACAGTTTAGCTTTCCCTGATCCTTTGTCCACAAGACTGACACCAATGTTCATTGGTTGTTTCCCACAACTCCTTTTCCTCAGGTCCCCATGTTTACACTCCAATATGGTGGAGCGTTCAAAAGAGGAGAAAAATTCTAACTTTTAGGGCTAATTAGACTATATAGGTGGCTTTGATAATTTTTTTTTTAAATTCATTTCTTTAAAAATACAAGTAGCTTTTTTATTCTAATTTATTAAATAGTAGGTGGGGATTTTTTTTTTTCAAGCATACATAAAATGGAATAAAACTCTACAAGTATATAAAGTTAATCTTAGGAGAAGAGCATATACATGCAGAAAGAGATTGTGAAAGTAAATAGATGGGCGGAGAACAATTCACCTTTCCCTGAACCTTTGTTCACAAGACCAACACCAATGTTCATTGGTTGTTTCCCACAACTCCTTCTCCTGAGGTCCCCATGTTCACACTTCAGTATGGTGGAATGTTCAAAAGAGGAGAAAAACTCTAAGTTTTAGAGCTAATTAGACTATATAGGTTGTGTTGACAACTATACTCTTGTAAACAGATGCGCTATACTAGACAATCCACATTTTATAAGCCTATTGGTTAATTTTAAACCTATAATAAATTGTTTAATAATGGAGGGAAGTTTGACAATGATTAGTATGATAACTGTGTATAAAAAAAATGGTAAAAAAGACTTATTTTATTAAAGTTAAAAGAATCATCCTTCGTGAGCTCTCTCGTAGAGGGTGACTATATCTCCTCCCTCTTTTTATTTTTGTTTTGTGTCTTTAGTGTCATTGAGGATAATGCCAACTCTAAGTGTGGGGGTGTGTATTTTCTTTTATATGTTTTTTGTCGGATTTTCTTTTTTTTTTTTTTAATTGACTTTGTTTACATTTTTCTTTTATTTTGCATGATTTTATTCTCGTTTATGATATTTTAATGTTAAGGATAGATTTTTTTTATGTTTTTGTGGCTAATGATATAATTATTAATCTTTGAATTTGGACATGAGATAGTTGAAACCTTTCGTGTTTGATATTATTTGAACTTCTGTTTCATTCTACAATCCCAAATATCTTTCTGAACAAAATTTCACACAACTTTACTAGTTGAAGCTTGAAAGGTTGATTTTGAATCTTGCATAACCTTTTTTAAAAAAAAATCTCATAAATAATCTTCATGAATCTTTTTATGCTAACGAGAAGGATTGATTGAAAGAATTGTCTTGATTTGGAATTTCACTTATAGCCTCATTTTTATCACTCTAGAACTTGTCATTACACATGCTTGAGGTTTAATCCAGAGAAACGTAGTTAACTCGGGGATGACATAAGGCCTTCTTTGACTGGTTTGTGCCTTTCTTTAAGCCTACCCTTTCCATTATATCCCTTGGTCCTTATTTGAGCCAAAATGAGAATAGTTTCTAACTATTATATTTTTTTGATTTTAAGCCTTGATATTTACTTTTCTACCCTATGTTTTAATTGGTTTCAAGAGAATAGTGGGTGGTTATGTTTTTTTGGAATCATTTTTGCAAAAATTGAATGTTTGATGAAAAGTGAGTAATTGAAGGAGATTGAAGGATGTAAGGGAAGTGCTTTGAGTTTATGTTGGGAAAAAAAAAAAGAAAAGAGAGAATAATAGAGCATGATGAAGTTAAAAAAAAAATGCTTTATTATAAAAATAAATAATAAATAATAAATAATAAAAGAAGAAACATAGGAAGAGCAACAAAAGGAATTGGCGAAAGAACTAGATTGTTGATTCATTTCGATAATATTTGTGTTATGAGTTTTGACCTTAATTTTTGAACTTATCTATTCTCTCATATTATAAATTTACTTATCCTTATCCTTTGTTTGTAGCCAATTCCAAAAGGCTAACATTACAAGCCAAAAGTCCTATTTGATCCGAGTGGACTTCTTTTTATCATTAGTGGAGAGTGTATGGATTGACAAGCTTATGGTTGTGATTTCTTCTTTAAAGGCTTCTTGTGTTATTCTTTATTGAGATAACTTGATTTATTGATCTTATCTTCGGTTTGATTCAAATGATTTTCAAAACTTGAATATTAAAAGATTTTGGCTCACGTTGGATATAGAACTTGAGTATATCTTGCCTAATTTATGTGAAGTTGTCACACAATTTGAGTACTTATTTATTTTTAATAAGATTTGTGGTTTGGCTAAGAAGGGATAGTGCTTGATTACATATTTTTTATTCATGTCTTTTGTATGATTTGGAGGTTACAATATGAGGCCTTATGTTGTTGTTTTTTTTTTTATTGTTGTTGTTGTGGATTAAAGAAAACTTTGCTTGAGGACAAGAAAAATCTTAAGTGCGGGGGGATGATTTGTACATAATTATGCTAAGTTTAATATTCATTTTATGTCGTTATCTTATATAACTTAGCTTAATTATGCCGTTTTAGATATATTTAACTTCCCTATGCTTGATTTTTGTTTGTCGAAATAGTTGGTTGAAAAATGCTGGCGAAATTATCAAGTTAGCAAAGGGCTTGTGGGCAGGCAATTCGGGGACCAGAGGCAACACCTGACCGCACATCTGGTGTCGAATAGGGGGTTGGATGGCACACCGGATTGCTCCTGGAAAATGTCCAAATTTTGAAGGAGCCATCTGGGGCCAGAAGGCGATGATTGTAGGTGTTGACCGCTGCGAAAACTTTCAGTTTTATTAGAATTTGACTATTTTCCTAAACTACTTTTTTTTGGTATTAGGTTTCTATTTTATTATAAGATTTTTATTATTATATTAATTTTTTGTAAGGGCTCTCTACTCTTATAAATAGGTTCTTTTTTATAGTCTTAGACACAATTCAAGATAGATTTCCTGAAAATTTTTGAAAGCAAAGGGGAGATTTTCTCTTTCTCATTTCTTATGTATTTTTTCGGTTTTATTAATCATGTCTTGTGAGTATTCCTCTTTTTTTTAACAAGAAAATGAAGTAGGTTATTTTGATATGGGGTTATGTGCAATTCCTATTTTCATCCTATTAGTTGTGGTTATTAAATTAGGATGATCACCTAGATTAATTTGTATGATTATACTGCTATGGTTTAAATACTATCGCTAAGATTGATAAATCCTTCAAGTAGCAACTATTGTTTAAACTATGTTTGAGAATTGTATGAATCAAATTGCATGAATTAAAACTAATTTGTTTATGTAATTTGATCATGGTGATGCCTTCATGCTTATGCAATGTAATTGATTAAATTTATTATTTGCTATGACGTGGGTTTAATGATTAAATTATTAACTTTGTTTCTCGCTACGAGAAATATATCTATTTAAGGGATAGGAATTTGAGTACTAAGACAAATTCTAAAACCAACTACTTAATTATGTTGTTTGACCAATGATTGGACCCATTGACCTATGGGTTTCTTATTAACAGCTTTCTCATCTATATTCTCCCTTTTAAATTCTTTGTTTGAATTTATTTCATGAACTCTTTCAGAAATTCCCCGATTTTGTCACTTGTTAATTGATTTTTATTCAACTTAAATTCAATTCTCTGTGGGTTCGACCCTACTTGCCCTAACTACATTAGTTTTGGTAGATAGGTTTAATTTGTTTATGTTATGACACACGATCAGTTAATTAATCAACTAATTTATGGAAATGAAGGCCTTGAATAGATGGAAGGTATTCTCAAGATTCAGAGAATATGCACCTTCTAGAATTTTCATATTTTTTCAAGATGGAAACTCTAGATTGGCCGCATTTGATTTGCCAAAAATATTTGTTTATTTCATTTAATTTATTATGGAATAAATAAAATTAATTTTTAATTGTCTACACTCCTTTATTTATATATTTTTATATTATTTACTAAAAAATATATAAAATGAAAATTCCATTAGCTAAAAATCAAGAGATGAGGACTTTTGCAAATTTTCAAATAATAAACAAATGGGACTTTTGCATTACACAAGTATCTGGGGAAGCTTGTGAAGCATCCAGTAATATGGAGGAGTGAGGAGTTGAGGTTGTTTCTAGAAATTTACCCCAAAAAAAAAAAAGGGAGGTTGTTTTTGGAAGCAAATGGGAAACGGCCACTGGTTAAAACAATAGCTTAATTAATAATATGATCACTAAAGTTGTTAATTGTTTTCAGTAAATTAAACTACATAACCAGTAAATTTAACCATTATATTTTGAATTTTCAAACAATTTGACCATCACACTTTGCGTGTTTGAAAAATTTAGCCACTTTTTGGTGGTCTGGTTAAATAATAATCACGAATGTAACCATACTTTAGTGATAATATCACATGGTTCTCCATATCAACAAAAGTTTTCATATTAGCTAAGAAAATCTTCTTCATTTTGTCACTTTCTTCTTCTATCTAACGGTGAAGAAAGTGGCTCCATACTGGTAATAATGGCCTTTTTTAAAAATTTTTTTATTGACATATTATTTAAATGATATAGGGTAAAATTCTGCATTTAATTTAGTTGATAATGAAATTTTTAGTAACATATTAAGTCGCAGGATATTATTAACGAAAATTGATTACATTTGTGATTTTTATTTGATTTAACAATTATAGAGTAGTGAAAGGGTCTTAAAATGCAAAATATAATAATTAAATTGACTAGTTTTATAGTTGAATGGTCAAATTGGAAAGAAAAAGAAAAGAAAAGGAAGTAACAATTTCAATAGTCACATTGTTAGTTAAGCCTTAAAACAATTGATGTGGCTTCAAGTATGATAGATGGAGCTATGACGCTGTCAAAGCAGTTGTTTGGGGGCTGGAGGGTTCATGAGTAAAGTAAAGTGAAAGGACAAAAATGCCCTTTGTACTTTAAATGATTTTAAAACTAAACCCTTGATTCGACAGGAATATTTCGATCTAATTCTCATCGAAAATTGTCAAAAGGACCATAAACACAATTCATCAATATTTTGGGGACTGAAAAAGGGTTTTTTTTTTATAAAAAAAAACCGATTGGAGACCATAGTAGAAAAACGTTGAAATTTCTAGGATGAAACTCAGCAATATGTAATTTTGAAACTGTATTAAAATATATACAGATTTCCTTAAAGTTTTTGCAATAAAGAAATCTGTAAATTTAGTAATTTAATATGCTTCTAACCACAATTTTACTTCTCATCAACAACATATTAATGTGATGCCAAAAATATGAGGAAGAATGGAAATTCTTATATGGACTTAAGTCCATGCCTCCCCACATGGACAGTGTACTCCACTTGGACTTCGGTCCATTTGACTCAAAAAATGAATCATAATGTCAATAAGTAAGATATGAACTTAATTTTATCCAAGATTTTGTTCCCTCTTGGCTAAATTATACAAAAAGTCCATCTTTTTAACTTTAACAAAATAAATTCACTTTCACGTGTTCTTTTACATAATTGTCCTTCCAATCCTTTCCTAATCCTCTCCATTGTTAAATAATCCATATGTTTAAAACTATTAACTCTTACATTTATAAGTAACAATCCATGTGCTTAAAACTAACATCTCATAATTTTATAACTAACAACCCATAACTTAAAATGAACAACCCATACATTTTTAAATCTACAGGTTATTTTGTATAATCTTGCTTTCTTGCAGGGGTATAGTTGTCAAAAATGTAACCTGTTGGACATTTTTTTTAAAAAACTTATAATTATGACCAAAATTTGAAATGACTAAAACAAATGATACTTTTATGAAATTTCCCCAAAAGAAAATTTGTCTATTTCTGCCCCAGTTATATTTTCTGTTGCTAAATATTTATTATGGCTAATAATTACAGCGTCATAATTCTTCAGTAATGCAATAGCAAAACTCTATAAATAATACGAAAGGCCAATGCTGAGTACAAACCAAACAGAAGAAAAAAAAAAAAAAACCCTTTCTGTAAAATATTTCAAAAAACTCAATGATGACTAAGTTCTTTCTCTTCTTTGCTTTCTTTCTCTGCTTTCCTGCAGGCTCTATTTCCTCCCAGACGCAGCCGGTAATAACCCCGATCCAACATCTCTGATCTTCGGTTTTGCCTTTTAATTTCTTAATTAATTAATTTGTCTGTATATATATATATTAATTTTGGTGCAGTTTAAAAATTGGTGTGTAGTGCAAGAACAAGCAGCAAGTGATAAGATGCAGGGATTTCTGGACTACGCATGTGGGCAACTTCCCTGTACTGAGATAAACCCTGGAGGAACATGTTATGAACCCAATACTCTACTGTTTCACACCTCTTATGCCCTTGATCTTGTCTTTAGGGTTAAAGGAACTTGCAACCAGGAAGTTGGCATACTCGTTTCTGTCGATCCATGTAATTAATTATTTTTACCCTTTTTTTTTTGGTTTTTAATTATATAATTTTCTTAGAAAAACAAATTTCACACAAAGGTATATAATTATTGATTTGTATATATGTCTTTCTGTTTTTTCAGCTTATAAAAATTGCGTTTATCCTTGAAGGCGGAGATCGAAGGATCGATTATGGGACGAAATTTGGTTCTATTTTAGGACTTTTCCAGCTAGAACAATTCTGTACTTGTTGAGTAATTTGATATATTCTTATAAAAATTTCATTTTATTTCTTTCTCTTCCTTTGGTTTATTTAATAGCATATTAGTCGATAGGAAATTCCAATAAGTTCATATGTGGACACATGGACCTCTAATTAGCCTATTAGTCGATAGGAAATTCCAACGAGTCACTTTCTTCTTTTTCTTTTTCATTTTTTTTCCTTTTTTTTTTAATGAGAAAAGAGTCAACATTTCCAAACAAAGTTAATTAGGATCGATGAGATGATTCCCCCATCATTTTTTGAAAAACTTACAATTTTAACTAAAATTTGAAATAACTAAAAAAAAATAATAAAACTTTTATAAAATTTTCCTTAATACTCTTAGGGTGTCTTCAATTGTGCATCTATTCAAAGGATGCTTATTAAGGGTCCAGTGTCACATACTTATTTTTAAGCATATTTGTAGTATGCATCTAAATACTCTCTCATTTTCCTTACTCTCTCATCTAAATACTCTCTAAATGCTTATTAAGGGTCGAGTGTCCAAAAAAATCAAAAAAGTAAAGGGTGTCTTGAAGCATAGGAAAAGGCGCTTTCTTATTTTCTCTTTCCTATGAACATCTTTTATAAACATTCTCTTAGAGATGCTCATAAATACTCTCTCATTTTCCTTTTTTCTTTTTTTAATCCAAATCTGAACTACTTTAACCCCAACTAATTTAATAAAATAATAAAATGATCTCTAAGTCATTGCCATGCAAGTGAAGAAGCCGGCTCCGTACCCATAGAACAGTATGAATGAAGCAAGAAACAGGGAAAGAAGTCCTTACGGATGGCATTCCCAGTTAATAAGGACTGATTTTAATTCATATTAATTTCATTAATTAATTTCTCTTTTGATCTCCCGTTAGTCTATCTATTAACATATTAATGAATAGAAAATATTTGAGTTGACTAAGTTTATACGTTGAGACATAGACATCTTCCTTGAACGACATGTCATTCTCTATCGTGAAATGAGTCCTATTATTTTTTCTTTTTCCTTTTGAAAAGAAGTGTCAACGTTTTCTAATAAGGTCGAAAAGGATTGAGTGAGTCGACTGATTTTGAACCGATAAATTTATATTTCCACTTATGAATTTGGTTCATATATATATAAGAATTTTTTTCAACAAAATGATATTCCTCCTATCTAGAAGTAAACATTCTATTTTGACTTACACAAATTTTAACAAAAAATTAGGAGGAAAGCAGGGCAAAGAACAGATAAATATCACAAACATATCTAAAGAATCCCCCACAAGAGAAATATCATTAGATTTAATTCAAAGATAAAATAAACTAATTAGATCTCCAAGATGAGAAATCCAGAAATATTAACAATTTGACCGGATAAGAAAGTTAAATGGACCTTTGACTAATAATTTGCATAGGTTCAATAGAATACTTTGTAGAAGAATTGAGAAGAGGAACTTTCCTTCTTGAGAAACTAGATGGAATAAATCTTCCATGCCACGACCGACGGTGAGTGACTCCTAATCACTTCCAAGAGCCATGGATCACTCAGAGCGACCATACCAGAAGAGATGTTCGAGACTCTCAACATCCACGGGGAGGTCACGAAATTGGTCTAAATGTTGGTTAGCGAGCTCGTAGCTCTCAACAGAGACTTGAATGACAAGATCTCTTGTCCTAGGGAAACACCATGATTCTATGAGCAATTGGTGGGATTCGACAAAATCCAACGATTATCTTAATCACCTACTGTTACATAATGTGGAGGGAGATCGGGGAGATAATGGATTTTCTTTCTCTACTTAATAAAAAAAACACAATCAGTCTATCGACAACTAAGTCATTCTGAACACGATAGTTTTCTGAGAATCGTCATTACCCTTGATTATCCCTCGGAATACTAATTTAGACATCGGAGCTCTACCCCGGGTGACAGCCCACTCTGGTGACCGTTTCCTTCATTTCTCAGGTTGCATACTGCGGAGCTTCGTCAGGATCTGTGGGGTGACCCGATGTTCACTTTTGAGCCCAATCAATAGAAATGTTGACAATTTGACCGGATAAGAAAGTTAAGACCTTTGACTAATAATTTGTGTAGGTTCAATAGAATTCTTTTAAGCAACAAAACTCCAATACTAAATTGGGAGGGTCCATACAAATTTATAGAAGAATTGAGACGAGGAACTTTCCTTCTTGAGAAGCCAGATGGAAAAAGGTTGGCAAACCCGTGGCACTCCGATCACTTGAAGACATATTTTGCATAGCGAAGTCCCTAGTTACACAAGGGATCGCATATTCAAGCACATTAACGCAATAGTTCCAAAGAATTATTGATACATTTGTTCTCATTGAAACTATATTATGATCCCACAAGTTTTTTTTGAGCCATTATAGTTTCTCAACATTTCATGGGCAGCTGTTATGGTCCCAATTACTATTTTCCAATAAGACACTAGTCGTAACTAGTTATTTATTGACATAGGATAACATTTTAGGGGAAAATTTGTCAATATCAATCTTACTGTCGAAAATCTAACCAATCGCTTAATTTTTTTTTTTTTGAATTAAGCGGACAACCAATATTTATTCACAACTCTTGGGTTGGTTGGATTTTGAGTAACAAGGATGAAATGTTTTTTGCCCCTGAAAAGTTATCACGTACCAGTAAAATGACTGGTTCCAAAGAGTTTTTTGCTAGAAAAAATGATAGTTGAGATCAAAATGGCTGTCCATAATATGTTGAAGGATAAAGGCTACCCCTAATATGTTATGGGACCATAACAGCTGAAAAAAAAAACTTGTGGTATCATCCTATAGTTTGATCCGAACATATGGGACCAAGTAGGCCAAAAGCCCTTTAAACAATATTCTTTTTGATCTCGAAACAAGTAGTCAGTTATATAAAAGATATGGTATTAGTGAAACCGAACCTGAAAATATGATTAGGCCGGTTGTATTGTCCTAGAATGCAGATATATAGATTTTAGACCATGTGGCTAAGGCATCAGAAATTTTGAGACGTTGTTAGGGACGCTTGGCAGCAACCGGTTGAGGGCAATGATATGCGGATTATGGCTGTTAAGTTGCAGAGATTAAAACAGGTTCTGAAAACTTGGAATAAAGAATATTTTGACATTGTGTTTTCAAATGTGCAGCAGGCAGAGAGTAAGGTCACTATTGTGGAAAAGGAGTATATGTCATTGTTTTCAAAAGAGAAACGGGAGAGGTTACACAAAGTAAAAGCAAACCTTGCTTACCATTTAAAGAATGAGGAGATATATTGGAGACAAAAATCAAGAGTCAAATGGCTAAAGGATGGTAAAGGTAAGACAACGTATTTCTCTAGCTTGTGGCATACCCAAAAATCGAGAATGAACATCTAGAAAATTTGGCTTCAAGATGGACGATTGCTCATTAATATGCCTAAGATTGAAAAGGAGGCTGGGAGGTTTTTTTCGACATTGCTTGCTGCTGATCAAGGTTGTCTCCAAGACCCTAGGAAATTCACTAAAAACATTCCATTAGGCATCTAATGCTGTAAATCAGAAGCTGCAACTTCTTCCTTCTATTGAAGAGGTAAAGGCTGCAATCTTCTAGTTGGACTCGGATAGTGCTCCCGGAGTTGATGGTTTCCCAGACATATATTTTACCTCATTTTGGGATTTAGTTCAAGATGATATGTTGCCAGTAGAGAGAGACTTTTGGGTTGGAGTGCAGATGCCACAGCAGTTTATTTGCATGCAAATAATCTTAATTCCAAAGGTGGATAATCCGAAGACGTTTGCAAACTTCAGACCCATCAGCCTTTGCAATTTCATTTCTAAGGTAATTGGCAAGGTAATCTTCACCAGATTGGCCACATTACTTCCTAATTTGGTTTTCTCAAATTAAGGGGGTTTTATTCAGGGGAGAAATATAGCTAATAACATTCTACTGTCTTCTGATTCGGTTCATTCCCTAAATAAAAAATGTTTAGGGAGAAATATGATTATGAAGTTAGATATGCCGAAAGCTTTTGATAGAGTGAGCTGGTCTTATTTATCGGAGGTTTGAAGAAATTTGGCTTTGGCACTCATTTCATAAACTTAATTTGCAAGTGTTTGACTTTTAACAAGTTTTCAGTTACAACTAATGGGAAGCTAATTAGAAAAGGGGACTTGCTATCTCCTACGCTGTTTATTTTAGCAGTGGAAGTCCTTTCCCAAGGTTTGAATAAATTATTGTATGGTGGACATATTGGCGATTTCATTCTAGATAGGGTTGGTTTTCCTATTTCACACTTGAACTTTGTTGATGATATAATAATTTTTACTCAGGGTTTAAAGAAGGGGATGGTTAATTTGATGGATTTTCTTGTCTTTTATCAAGATTGTTCGGGGCAGCGTATCAATTTTCATAAAAGTTCTATGTATTTGTCCTCATCAACTTCTTTGCATAGTTAGGGAATGCTTAAGGGGATCACTAGTTGGGTTATTAGGAAGCCTCTGATTGTTTTTTTGGAGTGTCCAATTTTCATAGGAAGAATGAAGATTTCCTACTTCGAACCTCTGGTTAACAAAATTAAAGCTAGAAGGAATCCTTGCCTTTCTGGGGTATGTGGAGTCTTTGATGCCGCCACAGATGATGGGGTTGTACATAGAGGCCGTGGACAAGCTTACAGAGCTCAACCCAGGGGTGAACATTGACCCCGAATTCGATGCTCAACTCTATCGTCTAGAGTTGGTCACTCTTCTTCCCTGGGAGCAGGAAGGTCTGGATCTTACTTCACTGAAGGAGGTCGCAGCAATTGAGGTCCTGGCCCAAATCGGCCAAACTGATGAAGGCCCCTGGAGGAAATTGAAAGAGGTTGTGGTAGTTGCTCTTGAGGTTGAGATTGCGGAGAGGGAGGTGCTTGATGTATATCCCGTTGCCAGTATGTCCCCTAAAGGTATGCCTACGCTTTGCTGTGGGGATTTGTTTTCTCAAATTTTCCCTCACCTCGTTTATGCTCATTTTGGAGAAGGTACTCATCCTTTTCCAAGTTTTCTGTTCATCTTTAGGTGAACTTCCATCTGACCTTGTTGCGAATTTATTTTGTAGGTCCCTCAAGTGCTGCCAGGATAGAGGTGATTGCTAAAGAGAAGGCCCCTCCAAGCAGCTCTGGCCCAATAGTCATTCCAGAAGAGGGGAGGACATTGAAGACAACAAGCCCCTTATCCATCAGCAGGGAAGAATGTAGCTTATAACTCCTAAAGTTGATGAAGAAGGATAAAGAATGGTTTTTGAACACATAACATTTTATAATTCTACATCATACTGAATATTTTTTAGCCTTTTGTACATTTTATCGACCTCCATTGCCTTGTTTCTTACTTCCTCAAGGAGGTCGAGGTCCACTCTGCTCTCCCCCTCATTTAAGACTGAATTATATTCAATTAGTCTTGGAGACTTCATTCCGACCTCGACTGGCATCACTGCCTCTGCACCAAAGCATAAGCTGAAAAGTGTCTCCCTAGTAGCCTTCCTGGGTGTGGTTTTGTATGCTCACAAAATGCTCGGGATTTCATCTGGATAGGAAGGTTTGCGACCTTCCTGGTCCAGCTTTGTGAGCCTTTTCTTAAGTCCTTGCAGAATAGTTCTATTCATAACTTCAACTAGTCCATTTCCTTACGGATGAGCCTCGGAGGTTAGCCTCTGTTCAATGTTCAAATTCTCGTAAAAGTTTTGAATGGATCGCCAATGAATTATCATCCAATGTCTGAGATTATGGCTCGGGGGATCCCAAACTTGCAAACAATGTTTCTCCAGACAAAAGACTAGACTTATGGTGATGAAATTATTGCCATTGGCTCAGCTTCAACCCATCTGGTAGAGTACTAACACCCCCCACTCCTTTCGAGAAGGGTCCTAGAATGTCAATACCCCAGATATCAGAATTTACTGATGTGTTAATAGATTGATACCTCGTTGACGGTGCATGTGACTTGTTTCCATGTAGCTGGCAACTTGTGCACTTCTATATAGCTTTCTCAATGTCCAAAACCATTAAAGGCCAATAATATCCCATCCTCAGAATTTTCTTGGCAACGGTCTTTGCTATTATGTGTAATCCACATATCCTATTGTGTACCTCTTTAATGATGTATTGTCCTTCCCCCTTGCTTAAACATTTGAGTAGAGGCCAGGTGTACGACCTCCTGTATACCTCGTCATCTCTTATCAGGACCTAGCGAGGTGACCATTTTTGCTCTTGGTGAGCCTCTTTAGGGTACTGCAGGAGGTCATCACCCTTTTGGAATTTGAAGATTGGATATCTCCAGTCTACCTGATCCTTTATAACCAAGTTCTCATCTTGGTTTATGCTCGAAGAGTATAATTGTTCCACCAGTAGCTTTGCATTTGTCCCAACTATCTCTCGGTAGACTTTAGATAGTGCATCTGCCTCTGCATTTTGTTCTCTGGGTATTTTTTCGATGAAGAAATGCTTAAGTTTAGATGTGATATCCCTTAGTCTTTTGAGATATTTGATCATGTTGTCGTCTCTAGCTTCGTATTCTCCAACAACTTGGCTGGCTATAACTTGTGAGTCGATTTTAACGTGTAATTTTAGCACTTTGAGAGCTCTTATAAGTCTTAGACTTGTTAAGAGAGCTTCATATTCAAATTCATTATTCGAGGTTGGGAAGTTGTACTTCATAGAGTAAGGGATTCTCACTCCCTCAAGGCTGATCAATACTATTTCAACACATGAATTTTCCTTTTTCGTGGAACTGTCTGTATGCATTTTCTAGACATTACCTTCACAAGTGCCCGTGAGTTCCATTGGAGCTCTTGTGCATTCTTCTACAAAGTCTAAGAGAGCTTGATCTTTAATTGCTCTCCTTGGTTCAAATTCAATTTGACATCCCAAGAGCTAGAGAGACCACTTCATTGTCCTGTCTGGGTTTGGCCAGAGCTTGTTTTAGCGGTAAATTGGTTTATACACTTATCAGGTAAACTTCAAAATATGACCCTAACTTCCTTGAGGTAAGAACTATGAGGTACAAAAAATTTTTTAGGTTCAAATATCCAATTTTGAGACCTCGGAGCAAACAACTTACATAACTGTAAACCTAACCTTTCTACCAATAGCACCGAGCTGACTGCTTTTTCGATTGCAGTAAGGTACATCATGATTTCTTCCCCTGGCGTTGGAGAAACGAGCTCTGGGGTTTTCCTATGAACTCTTTCAGTTTGTCAAAGGCTACCTGGCAATCTTCAATCCACTAGAAGTCCTTTGGCTTTCTGATGACAGCATAGAATTTGCTCCTTTGTCTGCCATTTTACTAATGAAGCACCCTAGAGCTGCCATCATCCCCGTCAGACTCTGTACCTATTTGATATTTCGAGGGGGCTCCATGTCCAATAGTGCCTTTATTTTATCCGAGTTGGCATCAATGCCTCGTTCTAATATTATGAAGACCAGAAATTTCCCTGCCGGAACTCCAAAGGTGCATTTTTCTGGGTTGAGCTTCATGTGGGCAACCTTTAGAGTCTGGAAAGTCTCCCTAATGTCCGCAATAAAGTCTTGAGAGGTCCTGGACTTGATCACAACTTATCCATGTAGACATCGATGTTCCTCTCGAGCAGGTTCTTGAACACTTTGTGCATTATCATCTGGAATTCTTTCCCTATGTTCTTTAGGTCAAACGACATTTTTGTATACCAGTATGTGTTGACCTCGGTGATGAACGAGGTTTTCTCCATGTCTTCTATCACCATGGGGATTTGATGGTATTTTATAAGCATCCAAGAAGCATAGCCGTTGATACCCAGCTATCGTCAACCATTTGATCGATGCTTGGGAGCGGGTTGGAGTCCTTCTGGCAATGCTTGTTCAGTATGGTGAAATCCACACACATCCTCCATGTTCCCACTTTCTTCAACACAATGATCAGGTTGGCCAACCATTTCGAGTATACCACCTCCTTCAGAATTCCCGCATCAAGAAGAGCTTGGACTTCTCGAGCTATGACCTCACTTCATTCAGAGGCGAAGGTCCTCTTTCTTTGCATCACCTGCTTGACCCCTGGTTTGAGCCCGACCTTGTGTTCAGCAATCTTCTGGTCCTCTCTCGAGGTCCCTAGGTTTCCATGGGAAGACCTTTCGGTACTCTTGCAGAGAATCCACGAGTTTCCCCTTGATTTTAGGAGGTAACAATTTTCCTATTTTTGTCCCTTTATTAGGGAATTTTGGGTTGAGGAACACCTTTTCTCCTCTGCCGGCTGCATGAATTCTGTAATCATCATTCCCTTTTGGGAAGTCGATGCAGTTTTCCTATTTGAGCTGGGGTGAGCTCTCCTCGTTACCTTCAGAGAGATAACATTCTGAGACAATTTTTTCGTCAACTTCTAGGACAATCCAGGCATCTCCAACTTGGATTTTCATGTTGTAGTTTAGTAGAGAGATTTCTGCTCTCAGGTCCATGGCCCCTCTTTTGCCCAGGATTGCCTTGTAGGTTCCCGGGCATCGAGTACCATCCAATCCATAACCTCGATGACCTTCCTGCTACTTACTCAGATTGTAGTTAGGACTCGAAGAATCCCATTTGCGTAGGTTGTGCTGCCATTGAAGCTGGTCAGAGCAGTATCTGACCTTACCAGTGAGCTCCTTTCTATCCCCATCTGGTCAAAAGCCTTCCCGCATAGGACGTTTACAACACTCCCTGTGTCTATCTGTATCTTGCGCACTAGGAAGTCTCCAATTTGGAAGGACACTGTCAGGGGCTTTGAGTCTTCCCCTCGAGCTCTCTTTGACCTTCTCTTGATAGCATTGATTTCACCGATTGGAGGTCGCTGATTGTATGGAGCTATTGGAGGTCAGTTAGCAGAGCCCGTGTTTCTAGCCAAGAACTCTTGTAGGTGACCTTCCTTCATTAATCTCTCGATCTCACGTTTGAGGTCGAAACAATCCTCCGTTAGGTGGCCATGGTCTTTGTGGTAGTGGCAAAACTTGGTGGGGTCTCTTTTGGCCACAGAACTCTTGAGAGGTCTCAACGGCTTTAGGAGACCTCTTTTTTCCATGACCACCAAGGTCTTGTGGGGAGTGGTCACGAGGTTGGGGATAGTCTTTCTTTGCTTATTCGAGGTCCCTCCTTTTGAGTGGAGGTCCTTCCTATGCCTTTTTGAGGTCCAAGGGCTTTTTGGGAGCCCTTTGTTGTCCTTTTCTATGGCTGAGATGAAACCAGGGATCTTCTTCTGGACAACTGTTTCCTCAGAATTTATCAATTTTTCTAGGAGCGACTGTAGATCCTTTATAGTTTTCCTAGGCTCTTACGCCAATCTGAGGGCTACGTACCCCCTTGCAATCCCTGCTTGAGGGTAGTGATATAGATGGCGTCATTCTTCGACTCAATCTCCACTACCTCGTTGTTGAAGCAACTGTAACAGGGGATAGTTACACCAGCCAAGCCCAAGACAGGTAGTCTGCGTAGGTCCAAGCGACTACAATGAATACAGACCTGATTTGGCTTGTTCGATGATGTCGGGCATGATTCCCGAGGTAACTAGCCTGAGCTCGGATTGTGCTAAAATTTGAATGGGTGACCCGGAACGGTGCAAAGAACCATAGTCATTACTAGGCTTTGTTGCAGGGCCTTTTTCGGCCATCCAGAGTCATCTTGATAGAGTTTCGAGCATTTTTGTGTTTTTAGGGGCGTTTCAATAATTTGATGTTTTTATGGTATTTTTTTTGTAATTTCATTATTATTATTTTTGGAATAACACTATGTTTAATTTTCCGAATAGGTTTAGGTTTTGATTAGGTTATTTAAGGGTGATTTTCTCTTTTGAAGAGGCAGCTTTTGTTGTTTTGACATTATTCAATAAGAATTCTCTTTCTGAGTTTCATCAGGAACATTGTCGTTTTGTTTATGAATTCCTTTTCCCGTGACAACTTTCAAGTGAAGTTTATTATAGGGAAGAATCATTAGTCTTCCATAATTCCGTTTGCGTCAACGGCGTCGTGCCGGAAGGGGAAGCGGAGTTGTTCCGGAGGAAGACGAACAGCCACGTCAACGAGACCTGCGACACCTAGAAAACGAAAACAAAGAACAGTAAAGGCGGATCCAAGACTTGGAACGGCAACTGGGGCAAGCCAGGATGGACCTTCAGTCTGAGACGGGGACAGAATCAGAAATTGAATCCAAAGATGAGAGGGAAGACGTCAACCTGTTTAGAATTTTGAACCGGGGGTGTAATCAAGCATAACCACATGGTATACAATCTTCTTACCATAACCTCGGTATGACCAAATTTAAGGGCAAGGCAATCTTGAAATAGCTAAGGTTCATCGGTCAGGCCATTCAGGAGTCGATAATGCAGATCCTTGCCAGCAGTGAGTGCCGGCGCAGATGCACCCATCAGGCGGAGTTGGGCATCTGGGCTAAGGAGCAAAGGACCTATGACTGAGCTGCATAGGTGCACACGACAGATGAACCAGCGATGAGTAGATGCTGTTAGATTTTTCACAGCCAAGCCGAGAATCGCTTTCAGGGCGCTCGTAGGTAGCCAGTGGCTAGGCATGCCCGATCCTGTCGGTATGTACATATGATGGCAACGGTTTGGTTAGGTTGTGTGCGACAGGAACTTTGGCCATCCAGATCCGGTTGTTGGTCTGTTGTTCATGATGGTCAAAGGAGGGAGGCGGCTAGGGTTTCAACATGAATAAGAAGACCTTATTTAGGGTTTTTTCACTTGTTTGCAGAAAGGGCCTCATAGTTTTTAAATTCCTAGTTTTGGTCATTAAGTTTTTTATTAGCTCAATTTGGAGGGGGCTCTTTTTTTTTTTTTAATTAGAGTTCTTTTGGACCTTTAGCACTAATAGAAACACAGCTGGTGAAGACGAGTCAGAATCGAGGGCGAATCTTTTCCTAGCCGGGAAGAAAATGATGCAAAAACAAGAATGAAATTCAGCCAAACAGAAGAAAAACTAGAAAACCTGTGAAAACTATCTAGGTTTCTATATTACGACAAAGGTCGGAAATAATCAAAATCAAAAGCTGTTCGAATCTAAAGAAAAATGAGAAATTTAGAACCTAAAATCTATGCTAATCCGATTCGGAAATAAAAAAAAAAAATTACTAAAAAGCATTAGAACATAAAAAACCCAAAAGTCCATCAAAATGATAGCGGATGGCCAAAAATTGCCTCAGTCCTTGGCAAAGCAAGGGGTTTTCCATATTGGGCAGTTTCCAGTCGACCAGCCAAATTTAAGCCCATTCCAAGCTCAAACCTTGCATCACTTTCTCCTCTTTTTCCAAGTATAAACTATTATGAGGAATTCAATTAGACTTCCATGTCCAAACCTCTTGAGAAATTAATCTTATTTTCATGAACTTTTTTTAAAACCTTAAACTCCCTTTTGCTATGACTTTACATTTCTTATGGAATATTTTAATGCAAATTCAACTCGGTGTATTTTTTAAGTGTAGTACCTCCATTTTCTAAGTATAAAGTCTACAAAGTTTTTAGGGACTTCCTAGTCCTAATTCAAGAAAATAAATCTCACGTTTGGATAAGATCTACAAGAAAAGGGATTTCTCCCAAATTTCTAAATTATATGAATGAAGCTCCTACGGAGCCCTTGAAATGAAATCAGGTCATGTCCAAGATGACCAAACACGAAATCAAGTTATATAAACTAAAACAAAGTGTTGTACGATGGAGTTAACGAAGGGAAACCTACAAGCGCAGGAATGCACAAGGTAGACAATCCTTCGCATGGACCTTGTTAACTAGTCTTAGTGAACTCGTCATGGATGTTAGGAGGTTTAACATGATACTGGAATCACTGCGTAACCTCGATGGTACCAAAGGAATATTTGCATTTTGTCTTGTTTCGGCAGGCGGCAGAAAAGATGTATATTGACACATGAGCTTGTTCAAGACTCAAAATTGTCTTGAAATAGAAATTGTTGAAATTACTTGATTTAACTTGATATGTTGAACTATCACATCTTATTTAACAAGATGTTTTCGAGCTCTGATTTTCCTCACACAATTTTTAATGGTACTTCTATTATTCTCCAGTATTGACAAGAATAACTTTTTCACATAAGTGCGTCGATATCTTTCTTAGAGACTTCGGGAAAGAATCAAGGAACCAGTAGATTAACTGTATGTCCATGATCCCGCCAAAGACTCGGATGTATTTCTTCCAATAGAATAAAGTAGCTTGATGCAAGTAGTGGATTCTTTGTTTATTATGAACGTAGTTGTTGGTTTTGAATGGATTGTACCTTCGGATATTTAGTTCTACCCTTTTTTTTTTATCAAGGGATTGTTGTAAGGACATCTTTAGACTCATTGTAATATGGGGTACTTTTCCCACTAGATGTCTATCAAGTTATGATTTTGTTGTCTAAGTTGAAACTTTCCTCAAGGCATGAAAGATTTCCAATTCTCATGGACTCCAAAAACCTTGCGTAGTAGGTTAGCCCATTGCATGGAGTGTGACTTTCTTGGTACATGGTGTAACAATTATTATAATTTTTTCAATTTTGATTCATCTAGAATTCATGATATTTTATAAAAAAAGTCCAATATTTCAAATCTTAAAACTTATAATAAAAGCAAATTTCCAAAAAGAAAAAAAAAATTCTCTTTTATCCAAATAGGTTTTAAGTTTAAAAAACGGTTAAAAGTTATTGTACCTGAACACAAAATAACTAACTCGAAAAAGCATTTTCATAAAAGCAATTTTCATCCAAATTTGCCTTAAGGTCCTGTTTATTTTGGCTTAACTTGAAAAAATGCATTTATTTCACCGTAAAAAGTACTTAATACAATAAACACAAAATTGAAAAAAAAAAAATTCATCCGATTGTTGCTAGGTGTGACGTGTCAACAGCCATTGAAGATCAACCAAAAGGAACTTCTACATCGCATATATGATTATATTCGTGATGCAATCCGGCCACTGATCGCATTCTTGTATATGCTGCTTCTTATAATGGAGGATGGAAAATGTCTTCTTATCAAAGTTTATTTAATTTATATCAAAGTACATTCTCATTCATTGATCAGGTATCCAGTACGTTTACATTTTCACAAGAATCTCACTAAACAAGGAGATATTGGAATGCTAAAAAAGAAGTCAAAAGTACAAATGATGCATTTCTTTATATAGAGCATACCCTCCGGCTTTATTTGTAAGTCATTGAGCTGTCATTTTATCAAATTTTAGATAATATATTTTTTTTTTAAAAACTCTTATATATTATTCTAGTCAAACTAACAATTGAGAGTAGGGAAAAGAGACAAAATCATTGGTAATATGAAAAAAAAAAAATAGTCAAATAACTAATAAACTAATATGAAGAGCTCTCAGGCCTCCCGTAGGCAGCCAGTGGCTAGGCATGCCCGATCCAATCAGTATGTACAAATGATGGCAACGATCTGGTTAGGTAGTGTGCGACAGCAACCTTGGCGGTCTAGATTCAGTTGCTAGGCTGCTGTTCATGATGGCTAGTGGCTGGTCAAAGGAGGGAGGCGGCTAGGCTTTCAACATGAAGAAGAAGACCCTATGTAGGGTTTTTTCCCTTATTTACAAACAGGGTCTCACAGTTTTTAAATTCCAAGTTTTGGTCCTTATGTTTTTTATTAGACCAATTGGGAGTTTTTTTTTTTTAATTAGAGTTCTTTTAGGCCTTCAGCACTAGTAAAAATGCAGCTGGTGAGGACGAGTCGGATTCGAGGGCGATTCTTTTCCTAATCGGGAAGAAAATGATGCAAAAACAAGAACGAAATTTGGCCAAACAGAAAGAAAAACTGGAAACCTGCGAAAACTATCTAGTTTTCTGTTTTACGACAAAAGTAGGAAATAATCAAAATCAAAAGCTGTTCGAATCTGAAGAAAACCGAGAAATTTATAACCTAATATCTAAGCTAATCCGATCTGGAAATAAAAATCAAAAAAATTACAAAAATACCCCTAAAACATAAAAAAGCCCAAAAGTCTATCAAAACGATCCCAGATTGCCCAAAACTACCTCAAACCATGGCTTTGCCATGGTTTTGCACATTTGACCATTTCCAATAGACCAGCCAAATTTGAGCCCATTCCGAGCTCAGGCTTAGCATCACTTTCTCCTCTTTTCCCAAGTATAAACTATTATGATTCAATTACACTTCCATGTCCAAACCTGTTGAGAAATCAATCTTATTTTCATGAGGACTTCAATTAGACTTCCAAGTTCCCCTTATGTATTATTCTAATCAGACTAAGAACTGAGGGTAGGGAAAAGAGAGAAAAACATGGCTAATATGATAAAAAAATCAGTCAAATAACTAATAAACTAAGAACTATCACTTATAATCAGTGATAAGGGATATAAGTTAAAATGATTTATAAAAAGGGATAAAGAGTAGATATTAGATGGAGAAATATTCAAAACAGAAAAAATTAAATAGTCAAAGCAGAATAATTATGGTGTAGACCTTCTGGCATCACTGCTTCATTTAATGTTGTTTGCAGTAGCCATTACTACACCAACTCCACAATAGCCCAATCTGCTCTCCCAAGAGTGTGGTATAATATTTGAGGTGATAATTTTTCTTTACAGTCCAGTGGTTGTTGGTATTTTGGTTGTTAACTCTTCTTCCATAACAGCAACGCCACCGCCAGCATCAACTGAACCATGAACTTTTTTTTTTAATGAAACCATCAAAGATTGGGTTAATCAGACCCCTACCCTTTTATTAAAGGAGAAAAAGGGCGTAAGAGCCTTACAAAACAATATGTGGGTGCCAGGCACCATCAAACATAACTAAGATAGAATTCTATGAAATAAACTCTCTAAGATGGGCAATGTGTGTGCTTTGTTGATGTGATATAGTTGCCAATTAATCTTGTGCACGATCTTTCTGCTATTGCTGGACTCTTCAGAATAAAGCGAGGCACATCAAGCCACCCAAATTTCATGACAAACAAGTGATGGAATGAGTTTTGCCAAAGCTCCTAATCTCCGGGATTGATTACCCCACTGCCATAACATTTCCTCCAGCTGTAACGAGCACTGAGCCACTCCGAAAGCTTGGCTGTAGTGAGACCAAACCTCTCTTGCAATCACTGAGCTTCGAAAGAGATGCTCCACCATTTCAGTTGCACCCTCATAGTGACATCGAGTGGCTAGCTGAAAGCCTAAACGAGACCGCACATCATCTGTTGCCAAATATCGATAGCCTAGCCTCCACATGAAGATAGACCATAAGGGTGGAATCTTCGTGTGAAAGTAGTGCTCTGCAAAATGGGCATCCAGCTACTCCTCCTCCAAAGCTGAGATGCATTCAGAAATATTAAAATGCCCTGTGGAGGACAAATTCCATAGATAAGAGCCATCTACATCGAGAACAATGAGTGGTTCGGCCCAGATTTGAGCCTGCTAAAGGCGTTTCCAGACCCTCAACCCTCCTTCAGTTAGCTCTTCTCCCAGTTGGAAACCATATTCCATCTTCAGGTACAGAGACCACAAGGAGTCGGAAGATCGGAACTTCCACCATAGCTTAAAGCCATATGCTGCTACTACTCGGCTGAGAGAGTTTACAGCTAGACCCCTTTTATCATACGGTTGTGCAATTCTATCCCAAGAGCACCAATGTCTTTTGTTTCCATACTCCAAATGTCCTAAGAAGAACTGGCCAAATAGTCTTTCAATTTCCTTAATAACTGAAGCAGAGCTAGCCCAGGGAGATATTCAGGTGTGCCCACGTAGGTCCAAGAGGCTTCAGGAGAAGTTTCAAAACAATCGGGGGTAATCGGGAAAAGTTTCAGGGGTCGAAACGAAAGATTTTAAAAGTTGCAAGAGCGTCCGAATGGACTCAAATTTTACGGGTCGATCCGGAATGGTCTTGGGACCAATACTCACTGCTATGCTATGATCAAAGTCGTTTTTTGGCCAGCCGGAGCTGTCTGGGTGGACTTTTGAGCATTTTAAAAACTTTAGGGGTCTTTTTGTAATTTCTTAACTTTTGTTCTAGGGTTTATTTAAGTCTGATTTTTTTTTTCCTGTGGAGGACAGCATTATCATTGATATAGTTTCGAGTTTCTGTAATAAAATCGTTTCTCTTAGTGTCTCAAGAATATTGTCGTTTTGTTCTTGATTCGCCCTTTCCTGCGATAAAAGTTTCGAGTGAAGTTGTTTGCAGTTAAAGGTTCTTTTTTTTTTCTTCCCCCCATAATTCCGTTTTGCGTCAATAACTTGCTAAGGTGGGATTGTGACTGCCAACAAATAGATCACCATGGCAAAAAGAAAAAGCTTTATTAAAATCAGCCTACCTCCGGGAGAAAGATATTTCCTTTGCCAACCATTTAATCAAGCCTTGACTTTACTAATCAGGGGTTCATAGTAGGATATCTTTGCTCTACCTAGGAAAATTGGACAGCCCAAGTGTATCATTGGCAAAGACTGAACAACTCAACCTGTGAGCTCCCTTAGAACCACTCGATCATGAACTTGAAAAACTGCAATAATAATATTAGATATACTTCATTTTCCATTATATCTTTTCTTTTTAGAAGTCCTATAAAGTTTAATATCACAAACCAAAATAATCATTATTTCAATAATTACAAACCAAGACTTGTAAAAAGAAACAAAGGGAGGATACATATAAGAGAAGATAAGAATTGAACCGGATCCAGAGGCAACAATTAGACTGGCCATATTTGTCATTCTTTGCCTTCTCTCTATGTAAGTATTATTATTTAGAAGTTGAATATTCTGAAGGCCAACATGTGTGAAATTTATAGTGTGCGAACGAATAATCCCAATATGCCTAAAATTCTTGGTTTTGTTTTTTTACTTTCAAAATGTTGTTGTTTGTACGAGTCTAATAGTACGAAAGAATCATCTTATGTGGGTGCAGATTGATTTGTTATTCAAAAATAAATTACTAGTACTCCTATACATAATTTGTAGAAAATAGAAAAATTAGAAAAGAGAACCATCATTGATGTATACTCAAAGTGGGAGACCTTGTGAAATCTTTAGCCCGAACCCTTACTCAAAAACAAAAGTTCTGTCAATAATTCTTTACAAATAAATTAACATCCGTCAGTAATTTTTGTTAGAACCAATTTCTCGCTCAAAAATATGGAATTAATTAATTAAGCTTCTTTTTTTCTAAATTATTTTGACAGACACTTCATTTCGTCAAAGATTTTTTGACCACTAATACCTCTCCGTCAATAATGTTGACGGTATTTTTTAAATCCCACCTCCCTTCCATGGCTTTTATAAGTGAATTCATTTCTATATGAAAATACATATATTTTCACTTCTTTAGATAAAGTAAAATAATCTTTGACTTTTTGATTAATTTAACTTTTTTTTAATTTAATCATTAATATAAAAAATAATTTTAAATTTTAATTTGGTTGTTGTTGTTATTATTATTATTATTATTATTATTATTATTAAAGGTTTGATGTTCTCAAGGCCATGAAATTTATAGTGTGCAGAAGTATTCTAAGCATCTCTAACATTCTTGTTTTTGATTTAAAATGTTGCTTTTGTTGCAAATTTAATAGTACCAAAAAATCATGCTGCGTGGATGTAGATTGTTTTAATATTCGCAAGAAAATTATTAGTACTATTACATATAACCTTTTTAGAAAATTAAAATAAGTATAGATTCTATTTTTAAAAAAATAAACCATCTACCAATCCCTACCTTTTTATTGAAATTGCAAATATGGAAGGGCGTAAAATGCCTTATAGCACTATGTAGTTGGTGGAGACCATCTTCGGCAGACATTTAAATTAAAGCTTATGAAATAAATTATGTAGAGTAGGTAAAGAATAAACTTTTTTGATGTGAAGTAGCCTTCTCATGAAATTGATATTTATTTTAGTGATTGGATTGAATACTAATTTAGATAAAAGAAATACAAAATTGATTGTTGTGAGATAGAAGCAATACTGCATAAATATAAATATATATATATATATATATATTTATATATTTATATGAAAGTTTTTTTTTCCCTTTTTCCCTAGGTCCACTCTCACATGGGCTAATAAGAGAGCATAAGAAATGAAACTTTAAAAGAAATTAAAAAAAGAATATTATGCATGTTTAAATTATGCATCTCCAAATATTCTTATCTTTAAATGATGCATGTTTTTGTTTCAAAATGTTGCTTTTTGTATAAATCTAATTGTACATCATACTCTTAAATAATTTATTAGTAGTATTTATTTTATCTATAATTCTTTTTTAAAAAATAAATTAAGATAAATAAATGCAATAGAATATTTGGAGATTTAGTCTGTTATTTTTCCCCCCCACGTAAGTGCTTATTAAGATTAAATAAGTACTATTTTATAAGTTAAATTAGAAAGGATCACAAATAAGCATTTTTTTACAGCGATATTTTATGTGGAAAATGACGCAGTTTAATGACAAATTTTATGAAAAATATATGTGGTTTTTGTTTTTAAGCTGGCAATCGAATCTTAAAAGTTAAATGTTTTTGTTTTCGCACTTCAAAATTTAAATAAAAGGTATTTAATTTTCTCAAAATGTACGTGATATTTTTTTTTTGCACACACCTTAACGTTCTGCGTAAACAAAAGGATGTTAATGGAATTTGAACTTGAAACCTATGGTTCGCGCATTTGCCACTCCGCCAAATGGAATGTCACCAAAGAGACTCCTATGTTTATCTTTATCAGATTTTACATTATATTCATTTTTATCTTTTGTATGTGATATATTTATTGTATAAAGATAAAGATAAATATTTATTGTATATTTATTGTATAAAGAAATCTATCAAAAAATACTTTATTTTTCCGTCCACTCCCTCATGTGCCAGTAAATTTAATTCAAACCAGCAGAAAAACCCCTTCTTTTCTTGACTGTTTCCACGTCTTCTAAGAAAGTGAGAAAAATCGGCCAGAAAAAATAATTTCCTAAATGTTTTTTGAAAAGCCAAAAAAGTCCGCCTGAAAATCCCTCTTTTCTTGTTGTTTTGATCATCACATATTTTCCACCAAAAAGGATCATCCAAGACAAAGCACCTTGACTCCCTCCCTAAATTTATCATATTTAGAATAATAGGATAGGAATTCTTTAGTAACTAAAAAATTTGCCAAATTTGCATGTCAAGGAGAAATATTATTTGAAGAAAACAATTACTCATGAGGAAAACTATCATTAATAACTTGATCATCTTCGTCCTTTAATAAATGACTTAAATGGTTAGGTACCAAGATCTTATGTGTTATAATGTATTTATTTGAGATAATTCTAGTCTAATTATGATATTTTTTGTGAATAGTTTACTCTCATTAGTTATTCTTTGTTTGTAGAATAACTTGGGGGAAATAAGATGAAAAAGGGCAGAATTGGAAATTCAGCACGAGTCATAAGATAGTGAGAGTAGGAAATATGGAGACTAAGACACTTATAAATAACCTTTCTTTAGTTATTGGGAATTGGATATAGAAGTGTCTTAGTTATTGGCTATTCAATTATAAAGGATTTAGAAGTGTCTAGCCTTTCTTAGGAAACGCTATTTATTGGCTATTTCTAAGTGTCTTAGCCTAACTATCTTATGACTTGTGTCTTAGTTAAGACACTTATTGGCTATTTATAAGTGTCTTAACCTTTCTCCATATTTAGTTATTTATAAGTGTCTTAGTTATTGGCTATTCAATTATAATGAATTTAGAAGAATTATTTGTAATTTGGATTCCAATTCTGAATTATTTGTGAATTATCATATAATCAGATTTTAATAATAGTTTGGGAATAATTTTAGGATTCGGATTATTAAATATGGAGACTAAGACGCTTATAAATTGCCTTTCTTTAGTTAGTTTTCATAAGTTCTGAATCCCAAGGCTTAGGGATCCCATCCCTAAGCTTGGAAATTTCAATCTCTAAAGTTAGGATTATCAAGAAGGATTTTCGAGCAAGAAGAAATTCTCAAAAGCTGATAAGATTATACAAGTTCTTCTTTTCTCTTCTACTACTTTTATGCTTTAATTGTTTTCATGCTAGTAGATTTATTTGTTGGCAAGAACATGAAGTAGATTTATATTTTTATGGGTTTATGAGATATTCTTTTTATTAAAGATTCAATCTTTTGATGAGTATTTATGCAATTCTTGTTTTAATCTTATTAACTGTGTTTATTGATTTAGCCTGATCACCTAGATTAATTTGCTTGATTATACAACTAGGGTTTAAATATTATCGTTAAGATTGATAAATCTATGAGTAGCAACTATTGTTTAAATTTGGTTTGGCTAACTACTTTATTTGACAATAGAGAATTGTATGAACCAAATGGCATGAATTGAAGCTACTTTGTTTGTGTAATTTGACGTTGGTGATGCCTCCATGTTTTATGCAATTTAATTGATGCAATTTATTGTTCACGTACGACATTGGTTTAATTGATTAAATTAGGGATTTTATTTCTCGCTACGAGAAGTAGATCTATTTTAAGTATAGAAATTTGAGTGTTAAGACAAATTCTAAAATCAACTACTCAATTATATTATCGATAATTTTCTCCATGAAACATGATCTATGAATTGTTCTTGTTAGCTACTTTTCTGATTGAAAATCCTATCTTTGGATGTTTTCTTTTAATTTTTTCTTTTTAAGTTGTAGATTTTTAATACTTCAATTCTATTCCCCAACCCTTGTCAATTAGTAGGTTTGTACTTAGAACTAATTTCTCGTAGGATCGACCCTTACTTGCCCTTGCTATATGTTACTAAAAGTTGAATATTAATTTGGTTGTGCTACGACGCATGATCACCCTTCTTGTCTAGAATTTTGAGATCAAATTCTTGTGAGAGTAAGATCCACCTAATCAATCTCTGTTTTGCTTTTTGCTTCTTCATCAAGTATTTCAAACCTGCATGATCATCAAAAAATGACAAACTTTAGTACCGAGAAAATATGAACAGAATTTATATAAAGCAAAAACAACAATTAAAAGTTCTTTTTCCATTGTAAAATAATTGCACTGTATGTCACTCTTAGTTAAAGCAAATACTTCTCGCTACGAGAAGTAGATCTATTTTAAGTATAGAAATTTGAGTGTTAAGACAAATTCTAAAATCAACTACTCAATTATATTATCGATAATTTTCTCCATGAAACATGATCTATGAATTGTTCTTGTTAGCTACTTTTCTGATTGAAAATCCTATCTTTGGATGTTTTCTTTTAATTTTTTCTTTTTAAGTTGTAGATTTTTAATACTTCAATTCTATTCCCCAACCCTTGTCAATTAGTAGGTTTGTACTTAGAACTAATTTCTCGTAGGATCGACCCTTACTTGCCCTTGCTATATGTTACTAAAAGTTGAATATTAATTTGGTTGTGCTACGACGCATGATCACCCTTCTTGTCTAGAATTTTGAGATCAAATTCTTGTGAGAGTAAGATCCACCTAATCAATCTCTGTTTTGCTTTTTGCTTCTTCATCAAGTATTTCAAACCTGCATGATCATCAAAAAATGACAAACTTTAGTACCGAGAAAATATGAACAGAATTTATATAAAGCAAAAACAACAATTAAAAGTTCTTTTTCCATTGTAAAATAATTGCACTGTATGTCACTCTTAGTTATACCCTTTTACTCATTATCAAATGCAATATATCCAAGTGATACACATCAAAATTATTATCTTTCAACTCATTGATGCAAATCAACACTATAAATACAAGAAAATTTCAGATTTTGCACATGGATACTTCATAGCCTCATAAACATTAAGCTTTACAATATCACTATCAAACTCAAGGGACAAAGTTCCATTGTGAACGTCGATTTTGGCTCTTGTTGTCCTGAGGAAACGTCGACCTAACAAAGCATCAGTTAGCTTTATCTTCTTCTATATCAACAACACAGAAGGCAAATGGGAATACTAAATTGTTCACTTGAACCAAGATATCCTCTAAAACTCTCACTGGATAAATGGTGGATCTATCTTCAAGTTGAATTACCACTTTAGTCTTTTTCAAAAGTCCAACATTTAAAGAAGAGTAAATAGATAAAGACATCATATTAATCTATGCCTCTAAGTCACGCATAGCTCTATTAATTCCAACATGACCAGTCTGACAAGATATAGAAAACATACACTCATCTCTGTACTTTGTGGGTAAGTTTCTTTGGAAAATCAAAGAAACGGATTTTGCCACACTTACCTTATCAGTCGGTAAGTTTCTTTCAAGACTTTAGCATAATGAGGTATTTGATGAATTACATCAAAAAATAGTAAATTTACCTCAACTTTCTGGAATACCTCAAGGATCTCTTTGTGCTCCTTTTCCTTCTTTGATTGAGCCAATCTCTCAGGAAAAGGTGGCTTAATTCTGATATTTGAAGACACAACCTTGTCCTTCGTTTTTGAATCTTTCTCCTTTTCTGCGACAACTTCAATTTCTAGCTCCATCTCTAGATCTAGAATGGTATTGTCAAGTTGATTTAATTGCTGCCTAGGATTGACTTCTGATTCTGAAGGCAACTTCCCTTGGGATTCGAGCCGGCTTGTTGAAGCTGTTAACTGACTTATCTGTTTTTGGATCTCTCGCATCCCGATCTCTGATTTTTGCATCCCTGCCTTTGTTTTCTATTGAAACATGGCAAGAGAACTAGCAAAAAAGTTTACTATTTCTTCCAGATGAATACCTGGTTGAGCAGAAAGATGCAAAGGTTGATGGAATGATGGCCTTTCTTGATGAGGGAAATTAGGCCGTTGAACATAGCTTAAGTTGGGGTGGTCCCTCCATCCGGGATTTTAAGTACTGGAAAACGGGCAGACTCTACTTGCACTAGACTCTACTTTCGTAGAATCAGACACATATCAGTGGGGTGTCTGTTTTGAGAACAAATTTTGGGAAGCTTCTAGGAATTACTCAAAGCCAAAGTCTAAACCAGATTAGTCAATTCAGATATTTTAAAATCCAAAGGTCTCGGACTTCAGTCTTTGTGGCCCAAATTTTTGGGATGTACTTACCCATGAATTGATTAAACTAATGTCTTATTCATCAAGGATCCCCCACTAGCTAGATCAATCATCTTCTTTTCGGTAAGGATTAATCAATTCATAGAAATAAGTAAGACGAATGTGCTCTAGAATCCCATGTAGAGGACAACTTGCATACATATCCTTGAATCATTCTCAATATTCATGCAAAGTTTCTGCCTCCTTTTATTAGATTCTAATGATCTCCCTGCGAATATTAACATCCTCGGAAGAAGGAAAGTAATTGGTTAAAACAATCTTACCATTTCATTTTAGAAATTGCTTGAATCAGGGGATAGGCAAGTTTTTGCACCTCCCTCTGAAGAGAAAGGAAAAGGCCTCAACATCACTTGTTCCTCTGTAATTCCTTGTGGGCATAAGCTTGCACAGATTGTATTGAATTCCCGAAGATGTGGATTTGGTTCGTTTGTCTCTGCTCCACCGAAGTTAGGGAGATAATGCAAGAGACTTGATTTTAGTTCAGAGTTCAAATTGGTATAAGTAATACATAAAAGAGGAGGAATAGAGAAACGAGAAGCATGTCGAACCAATGTCAGATCTGAAGAACAAAACCCCAAACAAATTCTCTTTAAAAAAAATAAGAATTAATTCAAATAGCTTAGTATTCAAAAACCATTTTAAAACCTCCATAGGCCCCCAAAACATTCTTATGTCAATATGAGATCCACAACTTCTCGAATTATCTCATTAAGCCCTTCGACTTGGACTAGGGGTACCATATAGTATCCGTACAATGCTTTCTTCCAATAGCTCTAACTCTTGGGATTCAACACTTCGAGCAAATTAGTTTGAATTAGAGCACAAGTCGATCAAAACAATCGAAACCTCACAAGGTAGTGCATTCTTGATTGCCAACGGAAACAATTGTTGCATGAGAATGTGTGAGCCATGACCTTTTAAACCACGAACCTTCTAGTTTTTAACATCAATACACCATAATATGATGCTTAAATACCCATCTGGGACTGTTATATCCTTTAGTGATCTAAACATCAATGTTCTCTCATCTCGTGCCATGGAATATAAAGCTGCGGGACATTTCTAATTATTATTTGGCCATAAAGCTCTTATCATATCTAATGTTTGCATATCTCTTCTTGCCTTCAAGTGGTCCTTGGGTTTCTTTTCTATATGCATCACATCAAGATTATGATGAATCAAATTATTTTTCCAATACTAAATGTTGAAAAATATGCTTCTCTTTCTTCATTGGTTACCTTTGGAACCACCTCGAGCTCCCTTCAAACTTTTGCCAAAACCAACGTTCACACCTTCAACCTAATGCGGTAATTAAACCCTACTAATCCTTTTTGGAGGTTCCCTTAACTCCGATTTACCATTAAACCTTCCCCACAATAGTCTAAATCTAAGTCCTCAATCTAACCAATGTCGATGTCTCATGAAACACCATTTTCTAGTATGAGGAAGATGGAGTAGTTTAGTATTAAAGTTACGAGATGGACGAGCATAATCAGGGTATGTATTCCATCCATACAACGTTCCCAATCTAGGGTAGTCACTAATAGTCCACAACAACTCTACTTGCATCTTGGACACTTCACTAGTTGTGATATCATACTTTTCAACATCATTTTCACACAATATTTTGAGCTCTACAACAAGCGGTTGTAAACAAACATCAATATCATTTCCAATCAGTCTTGGACCTGGAATTAGCATTAAAAGCAAGAAGTTTGTCTTCTTCGAGAATTTCCGTGAGGGTACATTCTAAGGAATTAGAACCACTGGCCACATGTTGTAGCTTGTACTCATATTCCCAAATCGATTAAATCCATCAATGGAAAGTATGAGCCTAAAGTTTCTGGGATCAGTAGCGAAATATGGATGCCTATGATCAAAATCCTTCCTTGCCTTATCATTCCGTCACTATTAACATCCTTCGCATGCCATCTCATCTCTTGCAAAGTTTTTGAGGACCTGAACAATCTCGTCAACTGTGGAATCAGAGGAAAGTATCGCCTAATCTTAGTAGATGCAATTTGATTTTTTAGTTTTTGCTTCTCCATTCGATCTCCTATCTTTTTTCCACCTTAAAAAGTTGCACACTTTGCATTCCTCGCTTGCCTCAACGTTAGCTTCCAAGGTTTCAGTAATTACTGTGCTACCAAAAGACCTTGCACCAATGTTAGATGTCTCCCTAGAGTTTACTTTCTCCCCATGAAAAAACCTAGTTGTGTAACCTTGCATGAATGGTTTTAGGAGCAAGTGATCATATACAACTTCTCTCGGCCTCAACTTCTTAAACCTTCTTCGATTACGTGGACAAATTATACAACCATTGCCTGAATCATGAGCATTATCAAAATGAAAGAACAAAGTCCTTATTGATATCGTAGCGTATTCTGTAGCAAATTTATCCAAGACTTATCCATGACAAATATCTAAAATTTAACATATAAAGATAAAAGAGGTTAATATTGTCATTTAATACAACAAAACATTAATATACTTATATTTGTTTAGAGACTTTTTATTATTATTAAACCACTATTTTAGATTGATAATATTTTATTTAATTTATTAAACTACAATTTATTAAGTTATCCATATTATTGCTTTTAAAAGGTTCTCGATAGATTTCTAAAAGTATGTTGAAAAATAATAGAGTAAAATAAATTAGAACAAAATTTCACATATAATAAAAAAAAAAACTTGTATATATTATTTGAACCACATTACACGCACACACACACTATGTAAATAATAGAATTAAAAATATAGAAACAATAATGACTAATATAATAAACTTCAAATTAACATCAATGGGAATATTAAAATCAAATGAGTCAAATATTCTAAATAAACTCAATTTAACATTAATAATGGGAATATAATTTAACTAAATTAATTATTTATAAAAGTTAAATCAAAATATGGGGTAAAAGGGTAGAAATTGAAAATACCCATTTCATCAAACAACTCCATTCACTCAACAATACCAAGGCCAATAATTTTTCAATCAACTAAGAACTAAAAAACAAATTCAAAATCAAGACAAAACACCCACAATTTTAATGTCTAGGTCAATGAAAATAAATCAAAAATAACTTCAAATGTATTTATAGATGCTAAAATAAAGTTGAAGGGGCACGAGCGGAGCCTCAATCAGTAGCGGCAGGGATACCTGAAGCAGGCTGACTTTGGCACAGAAAATCGCAGTAGAAAGGAAAATACACACAATAATGCACACACGCATGGCTTACATATTATGCCTCTATTTATTTTTTAATGGCGTCACTGCCTCATTTAATGATCTTTGCAGATGCCGATGGCACACCAGTTAAACAAACCACAACAGTGTTTCCCTATCTTAAATGATTGATAAGATTGACCAACTTTACGACAACCCAATTTGTTCTCCCGATTTCGGTTGTTAACTCTTCTTCCATGACAACAGTGCTACCGCCGGCATCAACTGAACCATGAACTTGCAAAACTGCATACAATAATAATATTGAATATAATTAATTATTCATTACTTATATTTTCTATCATTAAATATAAGTCACCAATTATCATTTATTAAAATTAAGATAATTTTCCCCCCTCTAAAATATCGTCTAATTACCCTCTCAAAATACTTGTAGGCTTTTGGACATCTAACAAAGAAGGGTAATATATGAAAAATAAATTTAAATACCTAATTAAATAACAATAATGACTTATAATAAGTGGCAAAAAAAGTTAGCTTCAATGACTTATATTTAGTGGCAGAGAGATTAAATATTTATATGATCTTGCAAAAATTGCTATCTCCATTTTGTTTTAGAAGTCGTTTAATGTTTCGGAACCAAACTTAGATAATGATTATTTGAATCATTAATATTTTTATTAAACTAAAATATCCCATGCATTAAATAATGTTCATATTAAATCAATCCTAATAAAAAGTTACCGAAAATACTTCTTGAAATATACAAAGTAGCTTCAATTTGGAAATAAAAGAAACAGAGAGAATTGAAAACGCAGCACGAGACATGCCATCCTTGCCATTCCTCTAATCTTTCTAGATTATTATTATTAATCAAAGTTGGATATTCTCAAGGCCAACATGCGTGGCAAAGATATAATTTTCTATATAAATATATATATATATATATATTTATGTATATAATTCATTCTCGGTTCATTCTATAGATTCTTAAAATCTTGTAACCCATATATTCCTAAAATCTTGTGAAACTTAAAAATATATAAATGCATCAGCAAATATATTTTTATGTATCATGTCTAAGAAAAAATTTATTCATTTTTTCTTTTCCTCTTTTTTTAGATTCTCTCTCACTTGGGCTAATAAGAGAGCACAAGAAATGAAACTTCAAAAGAAATATTTTGAAAGAAATGTATTCTTATAATTAAATCATGCATATTTTTGTTTCAAAATGTTGCTTTCTGAACAAATCTAATTGTAGAGGATAATCTTAAATAATTTATTTGTAGTAATTTTCTATATATAATTCTTTTTTTAAATAAATAAATTCTAAAGAATCACCATTTATATGAACCTAGATAAAACTTTTGCAGATTTAATCCTTTAGGTGTTTTCGTTTCTTTTTTATTTTTTCACATAAGTACTTATTAAGTACCTATTAAGATTAAATAAGTACTTATTTTATAAGTGAAGCCAAAAATAAACAGGGCCATTTGTTGAAAGTTTTTATTATCAAATTTGTCAAGCTATTTCAATTTTTTCATGATTCCTGATTTTTATAAATTCAAGTATTGCTTATGAAAATTTTATGATTTAATGTGCATTTACGAAATTAGATGTTTTGATATCTTGATTGAACTTTAGAGAACAAGTTGACTACATATAGCCATGACTACACCAATTGGATCATATATACCATGTTTGCCAATTAGGACAAAAGTTGTCCAAATTTCTACTTAAATAAAACGAAGAATTTGAGAACTCTATTTAATAGTCTCTAAATTGATTATAGATAACCTAAGGTAGTTTTGGAATCTGTAAAATAATCAAATAGAACAAAATCTATGGTTGGAAAAAGCTGTTTGATTTCCTTGAACCCAAAGACCAAAGAAGTTGCCATCTACAGGTCGAAGGCCTGGCTTACGGGTATTAAGTACTACCATCTCTATGTTGGGGTCTGACTTTCGGGTATTAAGAATTACCATCTCTAAGTTGCGACCCTTGAAAAGGCGAGCTGTTTTCTTGCAACAGCTCGTGAGGCTAACCTTCAGATATTAAGAGTTGCCATCTTCAGGTCGTAGCTCTTGAGAGGTTGTGCCGCTTCATTTTGTAACGGCTATTTCTGGAAGGAGACATTTCCTTTCAGCTTCTTGGAAAGCTGAATAGTTCAGTTCAGATGTGGGAGATCACATTGCTTTAGCTTGGGAAAGGATTGAAGAGTTGCCAGTTTTGGAAAGTCGCCACGTTTAATTTAGGGAAAACTTTTCTCTTTGGCTTTTTAGAAGGAATTGACTTGCTTCGGGTTTAGAAGGTTGCCCTGTTCTAAATTTTTCCTTTTTGTCCCTTTTCAGTTTCAGAAGGTTGCCCTATTGTGCAGCCCGAGACACTACCCATTCCATAGAAATTAGGAATCCTTAGAAATTTTTACGACTTACCTAAATTTTCTCATGGCTTGCTTGAACCCACAGAGCTCTCAGTTTTAAATTTCTTGTCTTCCTTCTGCTTTGAGCATGCAATTTTCTTAGGACAACTTCTCTTCCCATCCTCCAGGATTTCACCGAGTGAGTTTTCTTCTCTTTTCCTTTGAAAAAATTCATCTTTTCAAGTTTTTTCCAGTAAAAGCCCGAGATGTTGATAGCAACATCTTCTGCATACCCCTTGCCTTCCTCATGGAGAAGCAGCTCCTTCCCCTTCCATTGATTTAGAGAATGGAGTTTTTTATTTACACACGGTTTCTATAAGAGCCCCTCTTGTCAGAAGCGAAACCCTTGTACTTTCTAAAATAGAGGCTTATTCCTTGAGTTCTGTTCTCTACCCTTCTGATATTTCAAACATCAGGGGGGGGGGGGGGGGGCTGGGTAAAAGCACAATGCCGCCATAGAGGATGTGCGCCCTTACAATAGGCGCAAAGGTCACATAGTCCTTTACCTTTCTAACCTTATTGTAGACATCCTCCTTCCTTTCATTCATCCGTTATTCTTGGACATTGCCCATTTCTGGGGTTTTCCCTTGGCCCAACTTGTCCCTAATTCTCTCTGGATGGTGGTCACTTTCATTGCGACTTGCCATCTTTACAGAGTCCCAGTTTCTCTGGAACTCTTTGGGTGTTTCTATAAGCTCAGTTTCTCTTCGGCCTCCCAATCTTCCAAGGGGTATCTTCAGTTTAACCCTAGGTATAAGCTAAGAGGTCCTTTCCAGTCCTTAGTGGGCCATGGAAGGACCTCTTCTTCTTTGCTAGATTTTTGAGCCATTTAGTTTGGTCCGAGCCCTACCTAGACTGGAACATGAATCATTCATTCTTTAACAAGCTCCATGGCTTATTCCCCAACCAGGTCCAACATAGGGATTTTCTAATTAACCTGGCCAAGTCTGTCATAGTCAAGGTAGGGTGAACTACCCTAGTCTGGCCTCAAACCTTCCTTCGTCCTATTGGGCTTAGGGGCCCAGCGGAGCTCGACCTCCCTTCGATCAAGGGAGCCTTGGGGATATCTCCCTCTGGTAAGGAGAACTTTTGAATTTAGCTGATTCTTGCCTTTATCTGCTTATGGCTTTGTACTGACAATTCTTATTCTTTGGCTGGATAGATATGAAGGCCACATCCTAGATCCTTGATGATTCTGAACCTGCTCTAGTTCCTTCAGGTAGAGCTCGAGGAGCTGCTGGAGCTTCATCTACTGCAGCCCCAGCTGTCAACATTCCTATTCCCTGCGGTAAGGGGAGATAAGTAGTGGTTGAGAGGACCAAGGATGCCTCTAAACGAAATTTGGGGGTTGTTGGGATGAAGGCCTCTGACAGGCCCATCAAGGTCCCCTCTAAGTCTTCTTTACCTGGTTCCCCCGAGCTCAACTGCTAAGGGGAAAGCTCCTATGACCTCTGATTCCAAGCCGGCATTTCCGGGCTGTGCCACCGAGGAGATTGCCGACACCTTCAAGGTTGGGAGCTGGCAAGAATGGAAAAGGTATGATAATTATACCTTGATACTAGCAAAATGACTTATATTATGGGATAAGAAAAAAGTCTAAAACAATTTATATTATGCGACGGAGGAGTATTATTATAATTTTTATTATTACAGGTTTGATATAATCAAGGCCTTGGAATTTAAAGTGTGCAGAAGCATTCTAAACATCTCTAAAATTCATGTTTTTGTTTCAAAATTTTGCTTTCGATGCAAATTTAATGGTATAAAAGAATCATGCTGCGTGGATGTAGATTATTTAATAGACTAAAAGAAATTATTATTACTCTTATAAATAATTTTTTTAGAAAATTAAAAATGAATCTAAAATAAATAAATTCAAGAGAACCGCTATTTTTGAAAATACTCAAAGTGGAAGAACTTTTGAAATGCCTAGCCCCTTATTTATGTAGTTCCATTATCTCCATGATTGCAAGGAATTCCAATTCGGATTTAAAAAATACTAAATCGATTGTGGTAAGATAGAAGTTCTATCACTTAAATAAGACCCGATTCAGATTTTCTGTTACATATTTGTATGCCATTCTTGTTATCACTTAAAAATTTAACATATGTCTCTAAAAGATCAACTATCCATAGAGTTTTAGTTTATCATTTTAAGATTAAGTATATAAAATATATTAAAAGATAATAACTAAAAGTTAAGTGCAAGAATTTTATTATAGTAACAGAAAGTGACACACAAATTGATAACAGGAGATCTGACACTAATAAGATCTCATCTTGTGAAATAAAACAATGACAGAAATTAAAGAGAAGAAAAAAAAAAATGAAGAATAACAAATCCTATAACGTTTGACAAACGAATATTGACGCAGTTGTGCTTGCGCTGGAGTGGTTGTCCGGCATGATTAAAGTTCATGTTGGCAATGCCGACCACCTTCGCAGTTGATGTTACCAGCAGTACGTGGGCGAATCCTGAATTCCCCCTCATATGAGGCTTTGAATAATTTTTTTTTTATTTAATAATCCAAATTTCATATGAGGTTTTGAATAATTTTTCTTTTCGTTTTTCATTTTAATAATCCACATTTCATATGAGGTTTTGAATAAAATTTTTTTTTTATTAATTTCTTTAAAATTACGAGTGGCTTTCTTATTCTAATTTATTGAATACTAGGTGGGTTCCTTTTTTTTTTCTCATTTGGTATCGTTCAAGCATACATAAAATGGAATAAAAATTTACAAGTATATACAGTTAATAGTAGGGGAAGAACATATGCAAGTAGATAGAGATTGAGAAAGTAAATTGAACGGTGAAAAATGGTTTACCTTTCCCTAGACCTTTGCAGACAAGACCGACACAAATGTTCATTGGTTGTTTCCCACAAGTCCCTTTCCCAAGGTCCCCATGATTACACTCCAGTATAGTGGCCCGTTCAAAAGAGGAGAAAAATTCGAAGTTTTATATCTAAGTAAATTATATAGGTGGTGTTGACAGCTATATCCCTGTAAACAGATGTGCTACAATAGACAATTAAAATTTTATAAATCGATAGGATAATTTTAAACCTACAATAAATTTTTTAGTAATGGAGAGAAGTTAGATGGGGATGAGTAAAAAAGCATGGTAAAAAAGACTTCCTTTGGTAAAGTTAAATGGATCATCCTTCGGAATTCAAAATGTTTATAAAATGAATTTTTTTTTTCATTTCTTTTATTTAATAATCCACCTTTCATATGAGGTTTTGAATAATTTTTTTTATTCATTTCATTAAAAATTACAGATTGCTTTTTTATTCTACTTTGTTGAATACTAGGTGGGGTTTTTTTTTTCTTTTTATCTATTGTCTTTCAAACATACGTAAAATGGAATAAAACATTACAAGTATACAAAGTTAATCTTAGGAGAAGAGCATAGGTGAGTAGAAAGAGATCGAGAGAAGTAAACTAAAGTGTGAAGAACTGTTCACCTTTCGGTGGACCTTTGTCCACAAGACCGACACCAATGCTCGTTGGTTGTTTCCATCAAGTCCCTCTTCCGAGATCCCCATGATTACAGTCCCCTATGGTGGCAGGTACAAAAGAGGAGAAAAATTATAAGTTTTATGGCTAACAGATGTGCTATATTATACAATTCACATTTTATAAGCCTATTGGTTAATTTTAAACCCTTAATAAATTGTTTAATAATGGGGGGGGGGGGGGGGGAATTAGATGCGGATGAGT
>JAOXNR010010844.1:0-31394 GCA_028571225.1 Parsonsia alboflavescens
ATATGGAGTACTAGGAGCATATAGAGTGCTCTAGTTAAGTCTCTAACGGTCAAAGTTAACATTAAGTTCTCAAGGAAAAAAAAATTCTTCTATAAAAAAATTATTTCTTAAATATTTTTTATAAAGTAAACCCTAAAAGGATAATCAAAACCTTAAGGGTACTTGATTAAATTTTATTATTTTTTTAAAAAGAAATATACAGTCAACTATTAGAGATTACGAAGTGCTCTGTAGCACTTTGTTGCATATTTGTATCTATCTATCTATATATATATATATATATATATATATGGATTCGCTACAATGTACGATTTTGCACATGATACGAAGTGCGGCAACTGACAAACTAACAGTTGGGAGTTAAAAATTTTTAAAGCAAAATGACAAGTTTTGAGGGGGAAGGGGAAAAACTAAAAAATAAAATGCTCGTGACATGTGAATCGAAAGCCCACCAACTTCTCTTGCGACAACACAACAAGCCAACACCACGACTGAAGCCCAACTCACCGATCGTCACTGCATCTGCCAAAGTTCAATCAGTTCGACGTAGTTTAAACCTTCAGAAGATTGATAGGGTAAGTTTCGTTCTCCTCTGAATGGATTGATTCCTGAAATTCTAAATTTCAAAGAAATTAGGGCTTTGAAATTATGATACTTTCAATTTCATCTCTTTCTTCTATTTTTGCATTTTCGAGAGACGGGGAATTCGAATGTTGCATTTTCCTTTTGTGGGTTTGAGTTGGATTAGGTTTCAATTCGTTTTCTTTTCTGAAAATTTTCTTGCGTGTCTATTTTCTAGTTTAGAGATCTTAATCACTTCTCAAGGTTTATTTAATGCAATTTATGGTTGTATTAAGTTATGGGTTGTGTTTGTGGTGAAGAATAACATGGAGATTTGTTTGAAAATTGTTTTCGTCTTTGAGATTTGTTTGACAGGTATCAATGAGATTTTCCTTTTTAATTCTAAATCTTGTATTTATTGGGTTTTGTATGACAATATAGTTTGATCATTTGGGGTCAATTTGAATGACCAATGTGACACAGGATATTGAAATGCCCTCAATTATGGCCAATTTGAATGACTAGTGTGACATGGAATATTGAAATGCCTAATTCTCCCAATTTGTTCCCTCCAATATCCTTCACATAGAAGACCCACGGAAACTTTATCCTCCACCCACCGATCAACATCATGCACAAACACATCTCTCTCACCCATTTTTGTTTCTTACCATTAATCTAGCAGTATAGATAACACTTATTCTTCTAACAGTATAGATAGGTTGGACACTGATTGAACTCCGGCGGCAAAGACCGGTTAGATGGCTTTAGTCTTGTTGGGTAGTTCATTGTCGCAAGAGAAATTTGTGTGTTTCACTTTCACTTGTCACATGACCGTTTTTTTTTTTCTCTTTTTCATTTCCCCTTAAAAACATATTGTTTTACTTATCGATTTTAAACTCCAACCATTAGTCATTGCCTCACTTTGTATCATGTGCAAAATTGCACATTATAGCATATATATAAATATATATATATATATATATATATATTTATATATGTATGCAGTGTATATGTTACAAGAGGAATACAAAAGGAAAGTATGTGAATGTTATGGGAAGATTAGTAAGTAATTCTTGTTTTTATTTTAATCATTTCGACACATGAATAATGTTCCTAATTTATTAAAATTCCTTGTTTCTCGTGCATCACAGGACGAGACAACATGTTCCGCCAAGCTAGTAAGCTATTTTGCCATGTCAACTGATAGGATAGTTTATTCTGAATTCCAACACGGTGGATTATCTCTATTCTGATTTCTCCGTAGTGGATTATCCTTATTCATATGGGTGATCAAGACACCCCATATATGTCCAACTCACCCTTTCAAGTACCAAAATATAATCGATTCCCTGAGATGCCCCTAAATTGATAAAAACTTCATTCCTCAACATTGCGGTGTGATTGTTTTTGAAAAATTCTAGTTTAGACCAACAATTGAAAGTGACACAATGAAATATCATACTAATGGGAAAAATTTGGAATTAGGAATAGAGACGAATTAGGAGCAAATGGAGTAAACGAACAACAAAATGATATTTATCTAAAATAGAAAAGAAGAACAAGAACCTTTTCGATCCCAATCTATCAAAAAAAAATTATTAATTATATTTACTTGAATCTAATTGGGCCAACGGATGTGAACATAACATTTATTCAATCTTTTGGTAAAATGTATTATTACTTTATGTGTTATAAAAGATCGAGTTGAAGGCAAAGTTCACATTAGTTGATTAAATTGAATTTCTCAGTTAGATTATGTGAATCTGTGTTCTTGAGGGATTCTATTACTTTGGAATACCCAATGGAGGTAACAAACTACTCTTGGGGCATAGGTCAACAAACAACGGATACTGAGGAGACAAATGCTCTATCATTGATTAGATTCGGAACCCTAGTGTGTGCAAACTGTGCAATAAGTCTTATACATGAAAACCTCTTGCAAGGAAGAAGCGTATGCATAATCCCAATCTTAAGGAGATAACACATATTGTGATATTAATACTAGTCATTGCTAAAAAATGATAACATAGGTTTACTTTACACTTGTGTTTTAGCCAAGTCTGCTTGTCAATATATGTTTTCATAATTCTTTTCCAAATAGAATATTCAAATGAAATTTACGTAACACATACTCCCACAGAACTTATTGAATCTAAGTCACATAACCACTTTTTAGGTTTCGGGGACATGGACAATTATTTAATAGCCATAACATTGACAGGTGCAAGACTCACTACCTACATGGTAACACTTGCTAGTGGATTATCATCTATTTATTTTCTAACACTTAAGGTATAAAATTTATAGAGGTATTTGATTATAATAGGGTTGGTGGTAAATATGCTTGGATACTAGAACACTCTTGACTAATAGAATTGAAGTAATTCTTTCAATTCACTCAATTTATAGCTCGATAAAAAATGTTTTTAAGATTGATTATTTTAACTTGACTTTATAATCATGCTTCAATCAAGTTTACCTACCAACATATTTTGGAATTTTGTTCCAAACCGGATATTTAAATGAAATTTACTTAACAAATAAAACTCCTAAAGGACTTACCAAATATCAGGTTTTCGGCATAGGGACAATTAGTGAATAGCATTCATGTTAATTAGAGCTACATTTGATCCTATTATTATTTTTCTCTAAATGTTGTAAGGTTTACTGTTATATATGTAATACAGTTAGACATTTGTTAAATATTAAGTAATAACATCAATCTTTAGAATACTAATAAATATGAAAAAAGAAGAAGACAACAGAATTATATTTCTTAATATAGTTCTCTTTTATTTATAAAGAATATATAGGTTTAGATAGTATTGAGACTTAATTGTCCTGCAACATATATGGATAAAGGCAAGGAACTCCATTGAGTTACGGTACAAACGAAATAAATTTTGTTGGCCAATGAAACTCCTCCACTGCTTTCCTGTGGAAGGCAGCTTAATTGCTGCAGACACATTTTCCATTGACACAATGCAGGTTGAAGCCAGGAGAACAAGTAAAACCCGTATAATCTACAACAATTTTACATGACTTGCCCACCTGAGCCAAAATGACTGGGAATGTCCATCCTATAGGAAAAGAATATATTTAATTAATAGGTTTCACACATTTCAAGAAAAAAATATGAAATTTGCAGAATATTTTTCTAGAACTGTTCTATGAAAAAATTGCGTGATTGAAAGGATGGAAATAAGATAAGAATATTTAATTTTCATTTGTTATGTTTGTATATCGATAAAAGGATAGAGAAAGTGAAAATGAAATTTCCTCAAAAAATTGTTTTAAAGCCACTTGTTATGAATTGATGTTTCGTACAGACTCCAAATTGTTTATTAATTGACAACTTTAAAAGAAAATTTGTTCCTTGGTACTCCTATATTAAGCTATATATAAGTTTAAAACAATTTTAAAACACGAACATGGGAATTTTTTGTTGAACTCCATAAATTGTAGCAGTAGTTCATCAATCTTATATTGCATGAGATATTTCACAAATTCTAAAATCAATTAAAAGATAGCTGATAGAAATCTCCTATTATTTCACAAATTCTCCAATAAAGTGAAAGATAGCTGATATAAATCTCCTAGAATGTTATTAATGTTCTTTATCTCAACACCCATAGAAATGATTGGTTTGTAGCCTATGAATCTGGCCTAACACTATTTACAAACAAAGTATCTCATAATGTATTTGACACCTATGCGAAATTGCTTTCCATTTTGGAAATTTGATAAGATGGGGAGAGGAAGCACATAAAGGAAAGTGAATGAATGAAGGAGACAAAAAATGAGATTGCACCCCATACACGAGACTTAAATCAAATTCACATACATACACATTTTAATTACTAGATCTTCAAATAAAAACATACGATTCCTAATATTAATAGCTCTATAAAATTATATGGCACAATTATTTCCTAAAAATATCTCGTAAATAGAGCACTGCTATTAACATCAACAAAATTTCACAATTAAGGAATTTGTAAGTAGTCTAGCTATGCTATACATAATTACCTGATGCTAAAAAGAGAAAAAGAAAAATAAAAACCAATGTCATCCGAGGAATAGCCATTTCCACTAGGTGCCAAAAATCTTGTGATTTGATATAAATATATATATTTATATATATGTTGTTATGTAATCGAAGAAGCTCACTATAGATCTAGTGAACAACTTTAAAAATTATTCGAAGGGTGTATTGATTTGAAAAATACACATTCTTTTATATCATTTTAGAATAAGCGAAACAACAGTGAATTTTGTGATGAGAATTAATTCTACAAATAAATTTTTGGATAGTGAAAAACTCCAAAATAATGAATGGACTCCCATCGTTTCTCGGTAGAGTACTCTTGCCATGCCAATGGAATTTTGAATGGATCAGTTAATTTTATGCTTACTAGGATTTCACGAAGTTTCTGCTAATTTGGTGTTGACAGTTTCAACTTCTATTGGCATCAAAATCTTTTTTTCGAATTATAGCAAATTTTTTTTATTATTATTGTATAAAGTCTCATGCGAAATTCTACACATTAATTAAACCTATCAAATGAAATTGTGGATCGATTGAGTGGTATCATCCCCACCAAAAATTGGAAATGAATGGAAATTAATCTTTTAGAACTAGAAAAATAGAAAGAAAAAGTTAATGGATTTTGAGAAAAAAAAAATGAATAATAAAAACTTTGAGAAGCTTTCAATAAAACAATCTTCCTAATTGAAGGTTAGTATATGTTTAACAAAGGAACTTGGTATGTTTGGTGGTTAAGATTTCTCTTTTCTTTTCTTAATTTTTAACATCGCTGAAATTTTGTGGTTTGGTGGTTAAGGTCCTTTATGTGTTTTTTAGGCCACTTTCCAGCCAAGCCAATCATTGTATTATTTGAAAGTATTTTATTAAAGGGTAAAATAGGTATTTAATACAAAATTTCTTTCTCACTAGAATATTCTACACATTTTAATTGCCCTCTTATTTTAACTAATTATTCTTATCGGTAATAGTAGGTGAACGAGTTGATCTTGTTCATGGGCCAAGCCCAAAGGTGAACTGGGAGAGTGGCGAGTTATGAAAGTCATCCCTTTATCTCGCCTCATTGATCACCACTGTTGGAGCCCATTTAGATTGAAATCGCAGACATCATGCTTCCAAATAAATTTATTATAGGCTTCAAAAAAGATATTCCAAAGCTCATTTATGAAGCAGTTTCCTTCAAAGCAAACAAGATATCCTTGTCTACCTGCCGCCGGAGCATCTGAACAAAAGCAATCAAGATTTCGAATCCTCACTCATACCAACTCATACAAGGGGAACACTCAATCAGGGACAACCTCCACTAGAGACTGCCACGTGTCACCTAAACCCTAAGTATAAATGTTAATGTTTCTCGATGATTAAGCTAAGGTTAGTCACATCCAATCTTCTTCTTCCTCTCTTACCCTGATCAGAGGACTGACTTGGTCTTCGAAAGTGATTTCGGGAGTCAATCTCTTGGGCCATTCACCTTGCAGGTCATCGCTGATTGACCGGAAATGTACCTTGAAGATTCAACAATCAACTCTCCGACCAAACTAATTTTCCTGCAACATCAGTATTGAAAGTTGAATCTTCACGTCCCAACATTAACACTTGCAACTCAAGTAATTCACATTGAAATAAGTTGGTGAAAATCAAATCATTTGTGGGTGGAATAAATACATGGCTAAATTGAATTTAAGGCTTGAAGAATAAACTTGAAGTTTTCAAAGTTGAAATTTACACTTCTTTGCTTAACTCCTAAAAAAGCACACATTTCCCCCCTATTTTGTCAAAATTTGAAATGAGGATGTGATTCTCCACAAAATTGCAAACATTTGATTCATCTCAACTTTAGCTGCTTCGCTTCGTAGGATAATGCAAGTTGAATGCTTCCGACTCCTAGGAGCCGACAAAATGAAGACAATGTTTCTAGACCTATTGGATTTCATAAGAGGATAAGCAAGTCAAGAGAAATGGAAAAACAATTCATAATTGGTAGACTGAAGAAAAGTCTTGTAATGTAACATTAATAGCTAGCCTTGCTAGGCTTGTCCAGACATTGTTTCGTTGAATGCAAAGGGTTGGAAATATTAAAAGAAGATAAAGGACTAGAGGTAACTTTTAGGAAGAAGAAATTAAAGGCATTAACTATTAAAAAGAATAAGAAGAACACAAAGACTTGAAGCAAAATTATACAATTACTCAGTGAAATGGTATACAAAGCCTTGTAAGAGCTCTATGAAATTGCAGTACGATGAATTGAATAATGAACAAAGAAAATGTATAGGCCAATGAATTAAAGTAGCCGTTTGAAGGCTAACCATCTGATAAGCCAAACTTATCTACATACGGAAGGAAGAATTTGTTGCAAATTTTGGGGGCTGACTGGTGTTGGCTTATCTTCAACACTCCATCTCAACACCAACTTGAACTTTTTTAATCAGTCCCAATTACTGATAGGATTTGTCAAATTTATTGCAGCTCAATCTTTTTTGTGAATAAATCTGCCTTGAGCTTCGGCCTTGACATGATTAAGGTCAATCTCTTTTTGCAAGACCTTTACTCGGATGAAATGGTAGTACATCTCCACGTGCTTAGTTATTGCATGGAAAACAGGATTCTTTGCCAAGTTCATTGCTGATAAGTAATTACAATACAACGTAGTTGCATAGTCAATCTGTTGGTGGAAGTCTTTCAACAATTGTACAAGCCATGTGCTTTCTTGTGTTGCCATTGCTGCTGCTCAATACTCAGCTTCAATTGTTGACAAAGACACAATTGGTTCTTTTGCTACACCTCAAAATTGCTCCAGTTCCTAGTATAAAGGCATACCTTGTTATTGAACGATGGGTATCATGATCACCAGCATAATCAGCATCGCAGTAGCCAACTAACTAGCAATCAACATCTTTCTTGTAGAAGACACCATGATCAAGCGTACTTTTGATATATCTCAAGATTCTTCGAACAACTTCCAAGTGTGGTTTCTTTGAATTTCGCATATATCGACTCATTACACCAACTGCAAAAGAGATGTTAGGTCGAGTCAAAGTTAAGCAGATCAAACTACCTACCAGTTGTCCATACATCTTGACATCTTCCAAATCTTTTCTTTCATGAGCACACAATTTGACATTTGGCTCCATTGGTGTTGAAATTGATTTGCACTTGAGCATTCCAAACTTTTTCAGCAAGTCTTTGGAATATTTTTGTTGATGAAGAAATATTCCTTCTTCAAACCTATCAACCTCCAATCCAAGAAGGTGTCTAAGATGGCCAAGTTCCTTCATTTGGAAAAGAACAAATAGATTCTCCTTGGTTCATTGAACTTCGTCTTCCCAGTTTCCTGTTAAAATCAAATCATCTACATACCCAAGCACAATAGCTAGATTTTCCCCATTATTTTTAACAAATAAACTTGAATCAGCAGATGCCATTGAATAACCACTATATGTAAGGAATTTAGAAATTTTACCATATCATGCTCTCGGTGCTTATTTCAATCCATAAAGTGCATTTCACAACTTACACAAATGGTCAGGATGATGTTAACTTTGAAATCCAATTGGTTGACTCATATAGATTCAGTCCAACTGTCCAAGTAGGAATCCATTCTTGACATCCATATGCCGTAAATGCCAATCTTTGTAAACAAGTGCAAGTAGGACTCTAGCAGTGGTAAGCTTTGCAACAAGACTAAAGGTATCATCATAGTCAAATCCATATTGTTGAGAGAACCCTCGAGCTACTACCGAGCTACCATCAGTGTTGCATTTTATCTTGTAAACCTACTTACTGGTTTCACGTCTTTTGTCTTTGGCACAAGCTCCCATGTTTGATTTTATTGTAGAGCATCAACTTCTTCTTTTATAGCCTTGACCTATTCTGGATTTTATGATGCTTCATCATATGTGTCTAGTTCTTTCACTTCTTCTTCTTCTAATATGGCATCATTTCATACTTTGGATTTGGCTTTCTGATTCTTGTTGATATCTGAAGTTGGGGTGAGACTTCTGCTTCAGTGGGCTCATCTTCTTGACTTGGTTGTTGGTGTACACTAGTTTACCATGGACTTTTAGTTGCAACATGTTCATCATCAGCAACACTGTCATCTTCAATTCTGCCTAACTTCATTCGATTTTTGGCTCCTTTAGGTCTAGTGACTCTTCATTGTTTGAGGACCACCATAAAGACACCTCATCAAACGCGATATATCTAAATGTGTAGAACTTTCCTATTGTGGGATCACAACATCTCCATCTTTTTCTTTGATTGTCATATCCAACAAAGATGCACCAAATTGCCTTTTTATCAATCTTGCCACAAACTATGATCAGTAACAAAAACAAAACATACACGTCCAAAAAATTAGAAAATAACTTATAGTAGGTGTAATTATCCATAAATTTTCAATTGGTGAAAGAAAACATAACCTTTGTTAAGGAAGTTTATTGATGACAAAGGCAACAATTCTTATTGCTCCAGCCTAAAATCTGCTTAGCACATTCTTTCCATGAAGCATACTTTGACATATTTCTACTAGATACAATTTTCCTCTCTACATTTTGTAGCTTGGTGTTGGGACAATTGAATTGATGGAGTATTCGACACTTGAAGGAATTCAGAGAATTCATTTAAGGTGTATTTCCCTCCATTGTTGTTACCTAAACAACGGATTTTCTTGCCAATTTCTGCTTCAGTTATCTCCTTGAACTCTTTAAATTTAGAAAAAGTGTCAGGTTTTTCTTTCATAAAATAAACCCATACATACCTGGAGTAGTTGTCGATGAATGTCAACACATACTTCCTTCCTCCAATTGATGATTGTTTGATTGGATCAAAGATATTAGAGTTTACCAACTAATGGTTCTTTTGATTTGAATTTAGACTCCTGGAATGGCAATTGGTGTGCTTTTCCATATTGACATCCGGCAGAAACTGTGTCAGTTCTTACCTCGAGTTTGGGTAATCCTTTCAACATTACCTTTTTCATCATCATATCTAGTTTTGCATAGCTAACATGACTTAACCAAATGTGCCATAAATCTATGACCTCAGTCTTCTTTGTCTTGTCTACATATGTAGTTTCTGCTGACATAACATAGATTGAATCTAATCTTCTTCCTTCCATCACAGGTTTTCTGAATGCTCAAGGTTACGAAATACCTTGACATCTTTTGGACCAAACAAAACAAAATGACCAGATGATGTCAATTGAGAAAGAGAAAAAAGATTTTTCTTCATACCTGGGACATGGTAGACATTCTACAGTGAGACCTTATTTTCACTAGATTAAGGATGAACCATTGTGTGACCAACATGAGCTTTGGGTGGCTTCGAGTTGTTGGCAGTTACCACCACTCTACTCTCTTTGTACTCAGATTAGTTTCAATAATTTACCTTTATCACCAGTCATGTTATTTGAGCAACTTGAATCAACAATCCTGTCTTTTTCGTAGTCAATTTAAGTAGAGGCCATTGCTGTAAGAGCTAATTCTTCTTCTCCAGCAAACAATGCTTCAACATCCCATTCATCTTCACGTTTAGAAGTGACAACATTGTTTTCCACTGGTTTTTTCATTGACAAGCAATGTTTTGCCATGTGACAATTTTTGTCATAATTACAGCATTTATCTTGAAATTTTCTATCATAACCAGAATTTTGTGAAGTGCCTCCCTCTAATTAATTGCTTCCTTCACCTTGTTGATCCTTTGATTTATTCACATACCTTTTAGACCCACCATCATGGTTTTTCTTTGAGTTCCATTTTTGTTTGTTGGCATAGAGTGCTTCCTCCTTGAATTTTAGTGAAATTCTGGCCATTTTCCTAGCCAAGCCTTCTTGTCCTGCAAGCAAATTCTCAAATTCCACAATTGATGGCTGATTTTTCCATCCCTGTACAGTAGTGACAAAGCCTCTATATTCGGGTCTTAAACCGTGAATTAGTAATCTTTTAATTCGAATTTGACAAATTAAAGAATCATGATCTAATTCAACAACTTCATGATAAAGAGATTTTACCTTATGAAAATACTAAGCAATTATCATGTTCCTTTGTGTCATGGACAACAACTCACTCTACAAACTTTGAAGTTTCGAATCATTCTTCTGTGAGAAGTGTTTCACAAATGTATCCCATGCCTCGCTTGGAGTTTTAACTTTCTTGATGTGCTCCAACATTTCTTCTTCAATGGTTGTTTTTAAAGCAAACCTTGCCTTACCTACCTTAATCTTCCACTTTCCTAGTGTACCATTTACATCTTTAGCTAGACAAGCAATTTCATTTCCGTTGACTATCTCCTATAAATCTTGACCTTCCAAGTATGATTTCATACAAGTAGATCAACTATTGTAATTTTGGTTGTTGAGCTTTTTGACTCCGATATTGGACATAGACCCACTCATCATTATTTTGATTGTGAATAAACTATCACAAAATTAAAAATTTTCATCTAACGAAAAAGAACTAACCAAGTTCTGACACCAAATGTTGAATGCAAAGGGTTAGAAATATCAAAAGAAGATAACGGACTAGAGGCTATTTTTTGGTAGAAGAATATCAAGGCATTAATTATTAAATAGAACAAGAACACAAAGGCTTGGAGCTAAATTATACAATTGATCAATGAAATGCTATACAAAGCCGTGTAAGAGCTCTGTGAAATTGCAGTACAATTAATTGAATAATGAACAAGGCAAATGGCCCATCTCTAGGCCTATGAATTGAAGGAGCCGTTTGAAGGCTAACCATCTGATAAGCCAAACTTATCTACAAATGGTACGAAGTATATGTTGCAGATGTTGTGGGCTGAATTGGTTTTGGCTTATCTTCAACATTGTTTATCATTGAATTGAGAGGTGACAATTTCTATGAGCTCTATTCTCTGTTCCAAGGAAGACAAATCACATGAGGAGCCCAAGACTTGGTTTCCTTTCTCTGTCCATTCTTTCAAGATTTGATTAAGATCTCTTTCGTCTCTACCATGGGTTTAGACTGTGACACCCAATTCAACATGGGCCAACTCTTCAACAATTGCTTGTTCGATTCCCGTGGTGCCTTTGGTGACAAGGGCAGTCGGCGAGCATTGGTGAGAAAGAAAACGCAAAGTTGAGGCTGGTGAGGGACGTATAGAACTTACTGTAAAAGGAGATAATGAGACCAAATCCCTATTTGGCCCGAAAGTTACTTGGAAAAATGCGTAAAGGAACTTAATCACCAAACAAAAATTTTAGGAATCTTAGGAATATATATCGAATAATGTTATAGAGTGTATTAATGCACTACATACAGAATGCACAGTTAAATCTCTAATGATCAAAATTAACTGTCAACATCTAATTTCATATTAAAAAAATAAAATATTCAATGAAAAATTATATTTTATAAAATCTTCTGTCATTCTAGGAGTTACATTACTATAAAAATATGACATGGTAACGGAAAATATTAGTTCCTAAATGTATTAAGTTCGTTTCTAAAGTTCGTTTCTAAACTCTTTAGAAACGAACTTTAAAAAAAAAAAAAATGAATTTCATTTCCAAATTTGGCCTCGCTAAATTTTAGAAACCAATATTTTTAGCAGCTGCTATTTGAAACAGAAAAACTCTGTTTCTAATTTAGAATTCGGCAACAAAAATTTTGGCATTCATTATAATTATTCCGATTCTAATTTAGAATTTGGCAACCAAAAAAATTGTGATGGATGTAAAGTTTGAACCCTAAACCCTCAACCATGTGACCATCTGAACTATATCATACTTTGCAATTTTATTGTATTAATATATATAAATATATGTATATATATTTATTTATTTATATATAAAATAAGTTAATTTGGTTTCCATGATTAATAATTGACATGGTTTAAACTTTAAACCAATGTGTTAATACTTATTTATTAACAATTTAAAAAATATAGTGGGATAGGATTTATACAAAATAAAACATAAATTTTCAATTAATTATTACATGTGTTTTGGCAGGGGGGAAAAAAGGTAAAATAAGTTAGATGGTAAAAAAATATTTGAATTATCATTGATTTTTAAATTTTGGGGCACTTAGGGAAAAACATCAAAAATTTTGTTGAAAGTTTTATGTATGGATATGTAAAAGTGTAACAAAAATAACATAAATTGTTGTTGATGGAATAGTTTATGGCGCTTTTTCCAAGGGAGAGGTTGTTGGATCTAATCCTATTGTTATTATATTTCACTTATCCAAACTGATTTTGAATGGTTATTAATCTGTATCAAAACTCCTTTTTTCCTTTTTTTTTTTTGGATTTTTAAAATTTCATTAACGAAATTAGAAACAAAAAAAAAAGTCAGTTCCTAACTTGGTTTCTAAATTTTGAAATGAAATTAGAAACAAAAATATATATACGGAAAGTGAAAAACATTTAGAATTAAATTATAGTTTAACTTAAATATGAGGGATTAAATGAGTTAAAAGTCCTTAATCTTTTCAAAACTAGAAAAATAGAAAGAAAAAAAATTAATGGGTTTTGAGATAAAAGTAAAGGAATAATAAGTACTTTGAGAATCTTTCACTAAAATGATGCTCCCAATTGAAGGTTAGTATCTATATGTGTAACAAATAAAGATCTTTTAACCTATTTAATCCATCTTAGTTTCCCCACATGTTTGACCAAAACATAGTTGACTCTCTTACATTTAATTTTTTAAGGGAGATTAGCTATCATAATACCTCAAGTTTGGGGCATAGTCAACTATCATACATTTAGGTTCTTTTCAACTAATTTAATTCTTACATAATTTACGTATTGTGAAAGTAATACTTCTAGTGACTTTTTTGCTTAGATTCCATCCAAAAAGGCATGTGCTCTTCACGTGCCTCGGTTTTAGGATGACAAAATAGTCAAAATATTAATTTTTCTTGTGAGAATAACCATAATAATACTTCAAGCTTGGGCATAGCCAACTATCATATCTTCAGTTGTTTTTTCTACTAATTTAATACCTATACAATATATGTATGTCAAAGTGATACTTCCGATAACTTTCCACTTAGATTCAATCCAAAAAGGCTCCTTTATAGGAGGGTAAATTAGTTAAAACATTAATTCCCCCCTCTGCCCCGCGAACAAAACCCCCTACACATGAGATCTATTACACAAAACCAATTGGGGTAAAGAAAAAAACAACGGAAAAAAGTAGGTAAGTCATTAGAAATCATTGTGGATGAGTCGGAGGAAGCCATGGAAGAAATTGATTTCTTGATTATAGATTGCAATCATTCCATCCGCAACAAATTTGTGCTCTTCTCCAAGAAAGGCATAGCTACAAGGGTTAAAATCAGACAACTTGGTGTGATTGTTCAACCCACTGAGTGCCATAGGGAATTTTTTTTAGACCTTTGTTATTGCAGTTTGGCAACAATCAATGCCTGTACATTGCCCCGTTCAATTAAATCTTCCCTTTGGAAACAAAGAGAGATATAACCAATGGAATTAAGTCCTTCTGTTCCCACTATCACTGCCAAATCACTGCGTCCAATGATTGTAAATCTATTTGGAGCAGAAAAAGTGTATGGCATCGACACCAAATTGATCCACGTCAGATTTCCACTTGTTTGATTATCGAGCTGGTTGAAGTAGGTGGAAGAAACCCAATTCTTGATTCATACTTGGTTATCAACTTCTTCAAGGTTGTTGGTGCCAATAAAGCGTTTTGGTGGGACTAAATGAAATGTTGTAATTTATGTCAAACCAGGTTCCAACTAAATAGTTTCAATTTCTTATTTTAAAAGTCACCTCGATATTATCAATTCATAATTACAACTAGCAAATAAATTCCTTCTAACCATTCCATGTCTTCCTCCGGCTCACCGGCAATGACTTCCAGTGACTTATTGGTTTTTTCCATGGCCCCTTTTTTCTCAATTGGTTTTGTCTAATAAATCTCACCTTCAAGGCTGTTTTGGGAAAAAAATTAATGTTTTGACTGTTTTACTCTCCGACAATGAAGCCATGAGGAAAGCACATGCCTTTTTAATCGGAAAGTCATGAGAAGCATTACTTTTGCAGCACGTAAATTGTATGTGTAGTAAATTGGCTGAGAAAAAAAACTAAAGGTATGACAGTTGACTTTGTCCCAACCTAAGGGTATTATGATGGCTATTCTCTTGGAAAAATTAATGTTTTTACTATTTTGCCAATACGTTGGAGGCAAGTGGGGTGCACATGCCTTTTTAGCCGAAATCTCTAAGCGGAAAGTCATCGAAAGTATTACTTTGGAAGGCTTAAATTGTATAGGTATTAAATTGGATGACAAAAATATAATAAAGATATGACAATTGACTTTATCCAAACTTGAGGTATTACTATGGGTAATCTCCCTCTTCATAACTATTATTTGAGTCCCTAATCAGTAAAAAATCATCTAACTTTGACAAAGAAAACATTTTTTTTTTTCGAGGGTGAGAATTGTCAAATTTAGCCTATCTTAATTTGATCGTGAGTAGCACATGATTTCTCCATTGTGAAATTTCCAGGAGGCGGCTAGTTTGAACTTTTTAGTTAGTCGTAACTAGAAAAAAGGGACTCAAATGGAAAAAGTAAAACATAAAAAGGGGACCAATTATGTTAACAAAAGAACATTAGGGATAAATAGGTTAAAAATCCAAAAATAAATTATTTGATCATTGACTGCTACCAATTCTGATAAAGTTATGAATGACTTTTTCCTCATAACTAATCTTTTTTTTTTTTTTCAGTTCTAAATTATTTAAAAGTACATTATAATTTAAAAATGCACAATACATCTAAATTCATGTATTAAGTCACTTCTTTTCTTTTTCTTTGATATAAGAGGATCCTATTAAATCTATAAGGGAGAATCATTGATTTCATACGTAAAGTTATAACCAAAGTCAACATTGGTATCCATTATTTCATACGTAAAGTTTAACTTGGAGGTTTGAAAGTTGTCTTTGGTTATCAATGTTGTGCCAAAATTCAAGATCGTTACCTGTTATTTTTTCTTCAGTGAAATAAGTATCTAAATAACTTATAACTCAGAAGGTTTTTAGGAACTTAATTGGTAAAAAAGAAAAACAACGGGTACCAATTATACCTTTAAGTATAACTTTAGTTACCAAATCAGTTATTCTTTCCTTAAAAAAAATTTAAGCACAGGCTATCTTCATTAAAAATAAGTCGGAATGTAGTTGGAAATATTAACTTGAATGTTTGAAAGTTGTTTAGGTACTTAATTGAAAAGAAAAAAACTATGGGTTTCAATATAGACTTTGAACATAACTATAGGTACCAAATCGGTGATTCCCTCAATATATAATCAATAAAAATGAGGGAGTTGACCAGTGGAAGGGATTTCGCTCGCAACGAACTTTCCCTTTAAACGAAAATAAAAATGAGAGAGTTAATTATCCTTAGGAATTATTGAATAACAATGACAATGGAGCTGACCAATGGATCTCTAAAATAGTATTAAGTCTTTTCACGAGTTTAGTTTTTGTTTAAACTCATTATTATATTTAGCTGAGGGAAAAACTCACATTGATTGTTAAAATTGAATTGATGAAATTGACTCGCTGAATCTAGGTCCATTTAGGATGTCGCCATAGTGGAGAAATTTATTAGCTGCATTTGGACAATCTTTTGAATTTTTGAAAAGTGAAATTTTTGTGAAAAATCATTTGAACAGATGATTGAAAGGTTTTAAATCTTAACTTTTAGATAATTGGAGTAAGAAAATTGAGCAAAACAGAAAAATGGCAGATGCTCTTTTCTTTTTTCTAGTTATGTTGTTTTTACTTTCTTCTTTATTGACATTATTATCCATTTCCTTAACACTCTCAATCAATGGTTTTTCAGCCGTATCGAACCAGCCAGTCCAACCAATTGCCTTTCCGATCCGTTTGGAAGTTAAAAATCAATTTCTGCTGAAATCGAACTTTTTTTTAATGAATCATTACGAATCGATCAATTCAACTAGTGAACCGATCGCTGACATTTGAATCGACCGAGTTAGCTTCTTAAACTGTCGTGCCAAAGCATGAGAAGGAATATGTTGGAATTGCAGGTATTTTACCACGAAAAGGAAAAGCGGTATGCTGCTCTTGAAGAAGAGAAACGCATCCTAGAAGAAAGAAAGAAACTCAAAGAAGCAGGAGTCATAGGTAGCACAATGGATGCAATCGACGGCGCTGCATCAGTGGTTGGTTCTGGCATTGGCATGGTGGGTACTGGCATAGCTGGCGGAATGGGGATGGTAGGAACTGGGGTGGAGGCTGGTGTTGGAAAGGTAGGTTTTGGGCTTGGTGCTGTTGGTAGTGGCTTAAGCAAAGCTGGGAAGTTTATGAGCAGGACTATTACTGGGCATTCCGGCAACTATAAGAAGAATGGCACCGCTACTCCAGTTAACTCTGCTCAGGTGAATGGTGGTGCAAAACCACTGTAGATGTGGTATTTAATTACTAGGTCTATGAGTAGATACTGTGAAATTAGGACTCTCTGTACGTTTTGATTTGAGAATTGAGTCAATTGACAATCATAAATATGCTCTCTGTGCATATAGAAGTCTCAAAGGTGAGTCATAAGGCTTAAGTTATGTGGGAGGATTGGAGGGTGGCAGCCGTCCCAAATTGAAGTGTATGTAGGAAAGCTTCCTGGAAGTGCTAAAGCATGAGCTCTTGGTCCAAATTTTGTATATATTCCGTTTTTATTTATACATATAATAACCAAGCGATGTAAAATCCATTTTAGGGTTTTATTCTGATCATGAAAATGGTTTTTTTTTTTTTAATTTTCTTCAAATTGGGCTTTGAATAGAAACATTTTGTTTAAAAAAAATATATGTAGCAAGTGTCAAGACAAAATTTTGCTAAATGGCAGTAATCTTAGAGAAGGTTTTTCGGTTGTAATTTCTTTAATTGAACAAAACAAAGGTATCCCCTCTCTTCTTTTAATAACTTATGGATTTATGTATGTTTTTGACTTTTGATATTTGGATTTTTAACTTGCAAGTTTTTTATTTTTAGTCTAATTCTTGATGTTAAAAAAAAAGAAAAGTTAAATTTATGAATTCTTTATATATTTATAAGTTTTTATTGTAAGTTAATAAATATATACATATATATATATATTATTAATTTCAAAAAAATTATATTATTTACATATATTTTAGCTTATAAAATAAATAATTTTTAATTTTAAAATTAATCGGTTCAATTTCGATTTAATTATGATTAAATCATTGAACCGTGAATTAGTAACTTTTCCAATTTGATAATTGATCCGATTCTGAAAACATTGCTCTCAATTTCCAAGACATTTTTTTTAAAAAAATCTTCAGGACGGTGGCAAGGCCTTGAGGTGATGGCGGTGGCGAGGCTTTGAAGTGATAACCACAATGTCCACAAGGGCTTGAGGTGGCGAACGACAAGGGCATGAGATGGTGATGGAAGCAACTTTTGGGTTTTTGAAAAGTGAAAATTTTGTGAAAAGTTCTTTGGACAGATGATTGAAATCTTTAAAATCATAACTTTTAGAAAATTCGACCAAGAAAATTGAGCAAAATAAAAAAATAGCAAAAGCTCTTTCTTTTTTCTAGTTATGTTGTATTTATTTCTTCCTTATTAACATTACCATCCTTTTCCTTAACTCTTTCAATTTCCAGGACAATTAAAAAAATTTTAGGACGATGACAAGGCATTAAGGTGGTGACAATGGCAAGACCTTGAAGTGGTGACGGCAGCATCGACAAAAACTGGAGGAGGCAACGGGTATAATTTTATGATTTTTTTTTGTATTTTTATCCTTCATTAATATTATCTTTCATTTATTATAAAGAAAGAGAATTATAATTATTGGAGAGAGAGAAGGGACATTTTTGACTTAACATTGTTATATTTAAGAGTCCCTAATCCACGTAAAATGACACCTAACAACTTATATTTTGGAACAAAAGTAATATAAGTTTTCACTTACAAGGAACTATCATCTATTTATCCATTTATTTTTTTAACACCTGAAGTTGAAAATTTTACAGAGGTACTTGATTATAACAAGGTTGATGATAATTTGTGTTCGGACACTAGAACACGACTAATAGAATGGAAGTAATTTTTATCGACACCGGATTTCTAGCTTGATAAATAATATGCTAAAGATTGATGATTTGAACTTGACTTTATGGTCACGTATTAACCTAGTGTGGCTGCCAATGTTTTTTGGAAATTTTTTCTAACAAACCAAATATTCAAATGAAATTTACATAGAAAATACACCCAAAGAACAAATTAAATCTAAGTCATACATCCAGGTTTTTAGGTTTTGGTCACCGGATGATTATCGAATAACCATCATGTTAGAGCTCCATATGATCTTATCATTATTTTCTCTGAATGTTATTTGCTGCCATAGATGTAATATGTGGAGAGATTTGTTAAATATTAGACTACCATAGTAAGTGATGGGGGAAACAGGCACAACCTAGACAAATCAACGTAAATAGATAGGATCCGGACAAAAGTCAACCCTAATGGGTTCAAGGCTCCAACCCTCAATATCTGAAAGTCAAACCCACTGAAGTCAATAAAGATAGGTGGGTAGCAACCTGCTATCACTGACCTCTAAGGTCATCGACCTCCTAAATGAGCTCGAGAGAGGTACCACCAGACCTCAGCACATGACCTAGTAACTATCAACCCGTTTCACACATCTTCCATGCCACGACTAGATGTGCGCAACTCCTAATAACGCCCATAAGCCTACTACCACTTCGAGTAACCACCCAGAAGAGATAGTTGAGATCCTCAATATTCATGGGCAGGTCACAAAACTGGTCCAAAGGTCGGTTAGCGAGCTCATAGCTCTCGAAAAAGACATGAATAACAAGGTAACTCAACCCAAGGAAACTCCACGATTTCAGAAGCAGTTGGTGAGATTCCACGATACCACAACTATCACAATTGCCTACTGTCACGCAATAGTAGAGCTCAGATTAAAGAGGTAACTATTCTCTATTTTAAACAATCGAATCATACATAGTCTACAGACAAGTCGAATAAGCCACACAAGAGACAGTCTCTTTGAGAACAGATTACTCCAAATTACTTTTAGAATACTAATTTAGGCATCGGAGTTCTTTCTTGAGCACAACCCACCTTCGATGACTAATTTCTTCTTTCTTCTCAAGTTGCAGTCGATTGACGTCATCACGGTTTTGAGGTGACTCGGTGTTCATATCTTGAGCCCCATCACTTCTGGCTCCATCTGTGGGAATTCAGACAAAAAGCTTAGCCTTTTCAACTACACAAAACAAATAAAAACGCCTAATGACTCAATTACAGCTGACACGTGTTCACCACCACACCAAGGCAAACCACCCGGTAGAATGCAACTACACACTGGCGAAACAGTGCCAAAAATGGTGCCACCGGCACAGCCTGCTGGCAATAATGATCTAACGCCTATTACTCAGCAAGATCAATAACGGCCAACACAGTCAGGCCATCTCGGAGAGTCCCAGCAAATCCTCCACCAGTGAGAGAAGGGTCCAGGCAGGGACATCCTGATCCTACTGCCATCAGCAATAATCCCAGGCCATAGAGATCTGGGAGAACACAGATGTCAGTTCCAGCGGATCTCCTGGAACGAATGGTGGTAGCCTTAGAGAGGGTATCCAACAAACCAAACTATATGTCCACTGGATGCACTTCGGAGCCTTCCCAAAGGAATTCACAACCACCCCGAAGCCAAGCAGGATGGGCACAGCCTAGCTAACCTCCACCTTTTGAAACAAGGAATGACCCCGACCTCAAGAAGCAGGTCGGGAAACAGGTCGAGTGGAAGAAACGTTAGGAAGGACCTCACTTGTGACCAACCTCAAAGAAACCCAGAACCACGAAAGGGGCTACGACCTAAGAGACAGGCTTAATCGAGTAGCCATGTCACGAAGCCAAAGACCAGACCCTGATGAACAATTGAGCTCGCTATGAACTCCTGTTGGAGTAAGCATACCACCTCGACGTAGCCTGATCAAAACAACAAAAAAAAATGCTCGAGGGGTAGCCCCCAATCCACTGAGGAGAGCAACTCCCCCATCCAATCACGAGATGCAAAGTAATATGGACATTACTGAGCCTTCGCTGTTCGTCCACAGCATCCGAACCGCCCGAATGCGGCCAGGATTCAAAGCCCTACACCTTAAGGCCAAATACGAAGGCACTGGTGAACCTCTACATCACAGACGAATATGTGTCTTACATGAAGATGTTCAAGTACCCAGACCACGTCAAATGTAGGGCCTTTCGGTCAACACTGACAAAGAAGGCTCAGTCCTAGTTCAAGAACATCTCAAGCTAGATACAGCTCAAGGAGCTATTCTCGAAAAATTATTAGAGCAGCACAAGGTGTGAAAAGGATATCAACGACCTCTTCAACATCAAACAGAAGTTTGGAGAGTGTACCAAAAGCTACTACGGTTGCTTCAATGATGAAGCAGTGGAGATTAAGCAGAAAAATGAAGCCATCTACATAACTGCCTTCAAACAAGGTTTCCAAGGGGGGTAAGTCACCCTCAGGCTGGTCGAGGAGAAAGTCAAAACTGTCAAGGAGTTGCAGATGCTCCTGGAAAAGTTAATCAAAGTTGAGGAGACAGCAGTCTAGAAGAAGGTCCCTGGCTTCGCTTCAACCACAGAAAAGGACAATAAAGAGCATCCAAAGAACCCTCAGTCCTCAAAAAGAGACAAGAAAGACCTCCACACAAAGGAGGCACTTCCAACAAGAAAAGGAGAACCATCCCCGACCTCGTGGCCACTCCACTACAGATGTCACGAGCAGAAATCCTAGTGGTCATGGAGAAAAGAGGACTTCTAAAGTTGCACAGGCCTCTCAAGAGTTTTCCAGGCAAAAGAGACCCAGCTAAGTTCTTTCACTACCACAAGGACCATGGCAATCTCACCAAAAACTGCTTCAACCTCAAGCGAGAGATCGAGAGGTTGGTGAAGGAGGGTCATCTGCAAGAGTTCTTGGCTAGGAACGTAGCCAAAGCTGATCCGAAGCTAGCAGCCTTTCAAAATCAACGACCTCCTATGCGCGATTGAAAGGAGGTCCAAGTGACCTCAAGGGGAAGATTCATAACCTTTAACAGTGTCCCTCCAGATTGGAGATTCCTTGGTCTGCAAAATACTGGTTGACACTGGAAGTGCCGTGAATGTCCTATACCGGAAGGCCTTTAACTAGATGGGCATAGACAAGAGCTTATTGATAAGGTCAGACACAGCTCTGACCAACTTTTCAACGGAAGCATAACTTATGTTGATGGGATTCTCCAAGTCCCAACGACAATCTCCGCAAATGACAAAGAGGTCACTGAAATGATGGACTGCATGCTGGTCGACGCCCTCGGAACCTACAATGCCATCCTAGGCAGAAGGGGGGTCATGGACTTGAGGGTAGAAATTTCTTTACTCAATTACAGCATGAAAATCCACGAAGGAGACACTTGAATCATCCTAGAGGGGTATAGACAACTTGCTGTAGAATGTTACCTCACTGAAGGTAATGAGGAAGGCTCACCAGAGCACGAGAAGGAGGAATGCATTGACCTAAAAAAGGATGACAATCACCGAATTAGGCAGCTAGTAGAGGAGAAAAAGTGTTTCTCAACCAAAATTCCCTGAGAAAGGGATCAAAATTAGGGAATCATTGCCTCCCAAGGTCAAAGGAAAACTCATTGATTCCTGTCAAGAGTATCTGAAGGTCTTTGCTTGGCAGCCTAGTGACCTCGAGGGAATGGACCACAAAATTGTTGAACACAAGGTCGGGCTCACGCCAAGAGTCAAGCCAGTGAAACAGAAGAAGAGGACCTTCACCCCAGAGCATAATGAGGTCATAGCTCGAGAAGTCCAAGCTCTTCTTGATGCAGGGATTCCGAAAGAAGTGGTACACCTTGAATGGCTGGCCAACCCAATTGTAATAGCAAAGAAAGAAGGGACATGGAGGATGTGTGTGGACTTCACCACACTTAACAAATTTTTCTAGAAAGACCATTATCCACTTCTGAGCATAGATCAAATGGTGGATTCTACAGCTGGGTACCAGTGGTTATGCTTTCTAGACACTTACAAGGGATACCACCAAATCTCGATGGCTATTGAAGACATGGAAAAGACCTCGTTCATCACAGAGGTTGTTACATACTACTACACCAAAATGCCATTCTACTTAAATAATGCCAGGGCAGAATTCTAACGAGCTATGTATAGGGTGTTCAAAAACCAGCTCGAGAGGAACATAGAGGTCTACCTGGATGACATAGTGATCAAGTCCAGGACCTCTGAAGATTTCATCGATGATATCAGGGAAGCTTTCCAGACCTTGAAGGCTGCTCACATGAAGCTCAACCGAGAAAACTGCACCTTCAGAGTCTTAGTAAGTAAATTTTTGGGCTTCATGATCTCAGAAAGAGGCATCGATGCCAATCCAAACAAGATAAAAGCTCGACTGGGCATGGAACCCCCCAGAAACATCAAGGAGGTTCAGAGTCTAGCGGGAAAGATGGCAACACTAGGGCGCGTCATCAGCAAAATGGCAAATAAAGGAGAAAAATTCTATGATGTCATAAAGAAGTCAAAGGACTTCCAGTGGACCAAGGACTATCAAGCAGCATTCATCAAACTGAAAGATTTCCTAGGGCAGCTCCTGAACTTTTGCATGACCTGTATTTCTAGCCAAGAATTCTTGTAAGTGGCCCTCCTTGACCAACCTCTCAATTTCTCGCTTGTGGTTGTAGAAATCCTCTGCAAGGTGGCCATGATCCTTGTGCTAGTGGCATAATTTTGTAGAGTCTCTCTTGTCAAGAGGGGTTTTGAGAGGTCTTGGCAGCTTTGGAAGACCCTTCTTTTCTATGACCACCAATATTTCTGCTGCGAGGTCGTCAAGGGAGTTGTTACTAGCTTTGCAATGGTCTTCCTTTCGAATGAGGATCCTTCCTAGGATCCTAGCTTCCCCAGCTCTCAAGGCAGGTCACTCAAAATAAAAGAGATATAAAACATTAGACACAATAAATCATCTCTATTTAATTTACAATTTACTAATTCAACTATCATTAGACCAACCTCTATAATTGCACAGGGGGGTGGTTGCTGTCGGACAACCTGCCAGAATGAGCTGCGCTTCGAAGCCCCCTAACAAACATTTGGAATATATAGGAGGTTGTCAAAATCAATCCGATAAGGCATCTGCCACTCCTGATCATCTGGTTCGATGTATGGTGATGAAGTAGATTCCTGTGAACATCGTAATTTAGTTTAATGAACATCTGATTTTAAAAAATAAATAAATAAATAAATTGGAACGTTGATTGCTCATCCTATCTAATATATGATGCCACTGTACTATGGAACTAGAGTAAATCGGCCTCTGGAAAAGAAGGCACCTCATGTGTCTTGTAGTGCCAAGTCTAGAAGCTCCGAGAGAAGCATTAGAGCACAGATACAGCAGTAGCGTGGGGAAGTGGGTGTAGATCCACCACTGAATTGAAAGAAAAAACATCAATAAGGACCAAAAGGTGAATATAAATTGTAATAAATTCACAAAAAATGGTAGATTTGAAGTCATACCAGTATCACCCAGGCATTAGCATATAAATGCCTCTTCATCACCCTAGACCCGTCAGCAATGGCGTGCTGGAAGGAATACTGTGTCATGCTGTATCCCATGGTGCCCCAAGGAAATACCTCAGCTGCTGGCAAATCCTTGAGGATGGACCACACGTAATACAAAATGACTGCTGAAGACTCGCATGTCAATAGCCAATATCTGATGATGATGCCATAAGCAAGCATGAGGACATCATCTTGTTCCAGCGATCCAACATCCATCGCGCTAAACATGGCAAGGGCCTGTTTTAGGGTTAGTGGAATGGGCCCCAATAACCTATCATGTGCAGAGTGCGTTGACAATTACCGCCCTATAATCCCCTCATCTACTGGGCCAAATCGAAGTCCGATGGTCATCAAGGAACCACATCTCATCGGGGCGAGCATCGAGGAAGTGAACCTGCCGCCTAAGCACAAAAGCTACAGCATGGGCATAAAACCGTCTAGCATATCGGGGTAGATCCAGCTTGTGTCCGAATGGACCCCTCCTGAATCGCTTCTCTACCCCGTGGCACCTGACCAAGTCAACTACCTCTGCTATCCAAGAATACTTGCAATGACAACTCATAGTCTTACCGGGAGGAATAATACGACTATGCTAATAAAACTATCTCCCACTAATAGGCTCCATATCTTTGCAAATATAAAAAAATAAATAAATAATTCACTAGATTGACAAGCATATTAAAGTAAGCTTTACTTATCCCTAGGTACAATAAATGACATAAGCTCCAAAACATTTGTTATCGCATGCAAATATTATTTAAATCAGAAAACATATTATTTTATAGAAAAACCTATAATAATATATAATTAAGATGAATTTTGTAAAACTAACTTTACCCCCAAGCATTTTAATATTAAGATAGTTATAACTTAATATTATTACTTTTAGAACATAAATATTCTGGTGAGTCATTATACTAATATTATTTTAAAGTACAATGTCTTTTGGTTTATAAAAAAAATAAAAATAAAATATACAACAATCATTATAAAATATTAAGTATTAAAGTACTTTGTATAACCGAATAATACATAGTACATTGCATAATTGTATAACCAAATAATACTCCCTTTATTATATTATACTCTCGTAATACATAGTACTCTGTTTAATTAAGTCATTGTACAGTATAGTGATAAATCCAACTTTTATGCAATTTTAAATTTAATAATAATAATGATATTATTTTAAAATTTAATAATAATAATAGTAGTAGTATTAATTTTTATTTAATTTTAATTTTACTAATAATTATAATAAAATAATATTATCTAAAATATAATAATAATAATATTTATCACCGAAGGTCCGGATAATCCCACGGAAGCTTAGGAGGATCTACTCAAGGTCGAAGAAAGACTTGGCCATGTTTAAACTTTGCTGAGTATTCCTTCGACCTTCATTAGATTCTCCCGACCTTCCACCAATTCAGCCTTAAAAATTCTAACCTGAATCCATTCCAAACCTCCCCAATTGTTTATGAACCATTTTGCATCCAAAGTCTCAACATTTCCCCAATCATAAACAAAATTCATCAAAAAGTTCATTCGAAGCAAACTAAAAAAATAAAAATAAACGAAGCAAACAGTTCATTCGAGTTCAACTGAAAAAAAAAAAAAATAACAGTTCAATGCACATCACAACAATCTCATAAATTTCTATTTAACACTATCACTTCAAAAGCAAAGAAATTAAACGATCATTGAAGGGGGAAAAATAAAGAAATTAAATGAAGCAAAAAAAAAAAAGGGGAAAAAAAAGGAAAAAGAGAAAAAAGAGAACTTACCTGTGGTCAATGTCGGAAGGCGTAGGTGACAACGGAGTTGAAGAAGATGACTTGCTACCTTGTTCTTTGGCTCCGGCAATGGCAACGGCAAAGAATTTTTAAAATTTTGAGTTTTTTGTTTGTTTGAGAGACGAGCCGCACCTCGGCACATAAAAGAAAGGAAATGTACCGTTTGACTTCCACAGGGGCATGGGTGTCTTTTCTATTGGTCAATCCTTGCAAACCCAAATCCGCACCAATTTGGATATCCAGTGAAAATAAATTATCCAATTGGGCATTATTGAAATGATTTGAGAAATTGGGTATTTTTTAAATACTCGATTTATTTTTAAGTATTTTTGGAAATTTCCACATTTTATTAACTTGGTCTGGAGTTGTTTGACTTTCTATAAATTTTCAGTCACTGTTAATAGTAGGCTTGCTGGCTCCTTTCATTCTAGAAGTCGGGTCGCATGGGGATCTTCTGTCCCAGCTCTCTTTATACTTGCAGCTGAGGTGTTGTCTTGTGATCTAAATCAGCTACTCTTGGATAGCTTGCTTGTTGAATTTGTTACTGAAAGAATCGGTCTGCCCGTTTCACACTTTAGTTATGCGAATGATATTATCATCTTCACGCGGGGTATGAAATGTGATTTGCAAACATCAATGGATTGTTTAGCCTTCTATGAAGATGTTTCTGAAAAATGTGTGAATAGGAGTAAAAGTGCTTTTTATACACCACACAAATGTCCAGCCCGAAGGTTAACTAGTATCAAAAGTTTCACTGGATTTAGTCAGAAGCATTTCCCCATTGTCTATCTTTGTTATCCTATGGCTCCCAATGGTATTAAATCTGTTAGATATTTGTGTTGGCTATTATTTCGATTTTTGAGATTGATTATTTCGGTTTTTGAATATTGTATTTTTGATAATATAATGTTTACCGGTTGATCAAATCAGTGAATTAAGATTTATGAAGATTTCTTGGTTGCCTATTATGAATTGGTATCTTCATAATTATCTAAATTGAATATTTCTTTATATATTGTGATTATCTTTTAGAAAGGGATATATCGTATATCTTTGGTATCTTCATAATTATCTAAATTGAATATTTCTTTATATATTGTGATTATCTTTTAGAAAGGGATATATCATATATCATTCTATATTGCTATCTTTGAGTAAAAAGATTTATGATGATCGAATCACACAGAGAACTGCTTCCTGAAAATTCTTATAAATATTTTGGGAGAATATTTATTGGTAGTGGAACTCGGGAGGAGTACATCTACTTCACTATTGCAGACTGTCACAGGTGTGTCACTGGAGTGTCACAAAAGTTGTGGAACAGTTTCAAAACTCAAGAAGAGTTCGGCTTCGAGAGAAGTTTAGTGATCTTCAGAGGGATTCTAAAAGATGCTGTAATATGAACAAGAGGGATTCTTGTTGTGAGTTGGTAAGATAAAACTTAGAATAGGGTAGTGGTAAACTAGACGAATTCTATTGTTCTATGCTACACTCTTGTAATGTTCTTATCTTAATGAATTTTGCAGCTTGGCTTTGCTTTGTGGACGTAGCCTAAGATTGGATTTATTCCAATGGGGTGAACCTCGTTAAATCTTATTGTTCATTTATTTATGCTAAATTTCTATACTCAGCTTATTAATTACAACTTAATTGATTAATTGCTAGCCAAAGATTCTATCATTTGATATCAAAGACATACACTAACGAATTAGTGAAAAATCTTGGATTTAGAATCTTTATGTGCAGCAATGAGTGGACTGCAAAAAGGAGGATCTATGAGTAGGCCACCTCTTCTCAACGAATCAAATTATTCATATTGGAAGGCTTGAATTACTGCATTTATTAAAGCTCAAGATGAAAAGGCCTTGAAATCAGTCCAAAAAGGATGGACTCCCCCCAAAGATGAGAAAGATCAGTTGAAAGATGAAGATACCTGGATAGAAGAAGAGGATAATGCTATATTTAAAGCAGTTGATTTTAATCAGTTTCGTTTGATTGCTCAATGTATTTCAGCTAAGGAGGCCTAGACAACCTTACAAACTGCACATGAAGGAACATCCATTGTGCGTCGCTCCAAACTACAAACGATAAGTTTTCAATTTGAGAAATTATAGATGGACGAAACTAAATCAATTGCTGATTTTCATGCAAAATTGAGTGATCTAGCTAATGAGTCTTTCACTCTTGGAAAGCAAATGACCAATGAAACATTGGTAAGCAAAACTCTGAGATCACTTCTAGAACGGTGAAGAAGCAAAAGATATTGATACAATCAAATATGATGAACTGATCGGCTCGCTACAGACCTTTGAGGTGAACTTAAAGCCAAATCAGAAGGACAAAAGTATTGCTTTAAAGTTGGTAATCCCATTGATCTAGAAATTGATTGTTCAAGAGATGTTCAACAAGCAATGTCTCTGATCACAAGAAATTTCAACAAAATGTACAAACGAATTAAGGGAAAACCAAATTTCGATCGATTAAAAAACAATGCTAGAAACAAGAAAATCCCTGGTAAGTTGTCATCTAAGAATACTGATTCTAATATCAGAACTAACAAAGGGACACAGTGCAGGGAATACCAAGGCTATGGCCATATTCAGGCTGAATGAGCAACCTACCTCAAAAAACATAAGAAGTAGTTTGTTACTACCTGGAGTGATGGGGAGCAAACTGATGAAGCTGAGGAAAGAACTAAACAGACCGTTAATTTTGTTGCTCTACATGGTGAGGTTGTTTTGTCAAAATGTGAAAATTCAGGTATGACAAATGTTGAACTTGATGAAGAGACAGAGGTAAGACAATGTTTTCTAGAACTAACTGACAAAGATAGTGACAGTGAAGTTACTCTTGAGGAAATGCTGGAAGCCTATGAAGAGTTGTTAAAACAATGTATTAAACTGAACAAACTACATAGAGAACCAGAACTTAAAGTAAAGATATTTATGTCTAAGAAACAATTGAATACTAAAATCAATGTTTTGATTGCAGATTGTGAAGCAAAGGAATAGAAATTTCAGGAATTATCAAAAGAGCATAACAATACAATGAAAACTGTGAGGATGATGAACAATGACACAGAAAAACTGGACCAAATATTAGCTAAACAACGACAGCCACTTGATCGTCGTGGCTTAGGCTATGGTGACTGTACTCGCAAAACAAAAAACTCAAAGGTGAAAAAGCCACACTCACAAGGTACTAACATGCTAAGATATTTAGCCAAAGGTGAGAAAAAATTGTTCGTACCTACTTGTCACTATTGTCTTCGAAGAGGGCATATCAAACCAAACTGTTTTGAAATGTGGTTTAACAATGTCCATCACAAGTCACTAACATGACACCAGGTTTGGAATCACAAGTCTAAGCAAGTTTGGGCTAAGAAAAATAGATACGAATGTTTGGCTGGATTTATGTCTTTAAAAGTGTCGGATTCAAATCCATGGTTCTTTGATTGTGGTTGTTCTCGTCACATGACTGGTAAAAAGGAATATTTGAAAGATTATCGTGAGTGTAATCTTAGTCAAGTTACTTTTGGTGATGGTAAACAAGGAAAATCTTGGGAAAAGGAACTCTTATGGTAACAAGAATGCCTCACCTTTATAATTTGTTTTTAGTAGAAGGACTTTAAGCTAATTTAATCAGCATTAGTCAATTGTGTGATGACAAGTTGCTTGTCAAATTCACTAACGAAGCATGTCATGTGTATGATGAAAATAAAAACTGTGTACTGTTTGGTACTAGATCTCTTAGTAACTGTTATACAACTGATATAACTATATCATGTAACAGTGCACGTCATTATAATATTAAATTATGGCATGAGAGGTTGGGACATGTAAACTTCAAACAACTAACTGAAATTTTTGTTACAGGTGCTGTCAAAGGAATTCCAAATCTTGGTAGTAATATAGGTGCCGTGTGTGAATCTTATCAACTCGGAAAACAGAAACATCAAACACACAAAGTTGTCAATTTTATTACTACTTCTTATCCACTTGAGCTATTGCTCATGGATCTCATGGGTCCTATGCAAGTTGAAAATACTCTTTTTAATAATTTCTGTGATGATCATGACATTTTACATGAGTTCTCCGTACCGAAAACACCACAACAGAATGGTGTTGTAGAAAGGAACAACAGGACTCTACAAGAAATGGAAAGAGTAAAGTTATGTGCTAAAGGAATACCATCAAAATCTTGGACTGAAGCAATAAATACTGCTAGTTATATCATTAATCGTGTTTATCTCAAGGCAGGAACAAAATTAACGTCCTATGAAATATGGAAAGGAAGGAAACCAAATGTTCGTTACTTTCATGTCTTTGGAAATAAGTGTTTTATTTTGAATGATAGAGACAGGCTTGGTAAGTTTGATCAAAAGAGTGATGTTGGTGTTTTTCTTGGATATGCAACAAATAGTCAAGCTTATAGAGTAATTAATCAACGAACTGGGAAAATCATGGAGTCTACTGTTGTTGTGTTTGATGAATCTACAATAACTTTATCAAGGGTAGAAGATGAAGAAATAGGAAAATCTAGTACTCAAATGATAGGACCACAAGAACAAGCAACTGATGAAGGACATGATTCCCCCAGTAACTCAGAAAAATGCAGCATTCCGCTTAAGACAGCTCAATCCACAAGAAATTCATCAGAAGCAATACATTATGAAACTCTAGAGACACAAACAGATACAAGTAAGAGAGTTTCAAAATAAATTCCTTCTAGAATTCAAAAAACACATCTGTTGGAAAAGGTAATTGGAGATTTAGAGAAAGGAACATGAGGTAAGGCTAAAGTTAACTATAAAGAGATGATTAGCTCTGTCTGCTATTTGTCTAATATAGAACCTAAAAATGTGAATGAAGCTTTGAAAGACGACTGTTGGATAAATGTCATGCATGAGGAACTAGAATAATTCAACAGAATGGATGTTTGGTCACTAATACCTAGGCCAGGAAATATAAATATTATTGGTACTAAATGGATCTTTAAGAATAAAACAAATGAGTCTGGAAGTGCTGTTAGAAACAAAGCTAGGTTAGTTGCTCAAGGATATACACAGGTAGAAGATATAGATTTTGATGAAACATTTGCACCTGTGGCTAAATTGGAATCAATTAGACTATTGATATGTATTGCTTGTCTGCATCAGTTTAAATTGTATCAAATGGATGTTAAAAGTGCATTCCTGAATGGTATTCTGAGTGAAGAGGTCTATGTTGAACAACCTAAGGGCTTTGTTCATCCTAATTTTCCAGATCATGTTTTTCAACTGAAAAAGGCATTATATGGTTTAAAACAAGCTCCTCGAGCTTGGTATGAAAGGTTAACAAAATATTTTTT